>JACYFI010000511.1:0-14421 GCA_020975735.1 Ophiocordyceps xuefengensis
AAATTAACCTGTAATCCCTACCAACAAGGTAATCCTCCCTGTCATCTCTCCAACAACATTAACCAGTCTCCTAGGTCCCGTAACTCCCTTATAGAATACCCCCTGGAGCCCTGTAGTTATAACCCTTCACCACCTAGAGAAACATAACCTTGATATAAGTTTATATTTTTACCCACACTCATTATGAATTTAAACACAAACTACTTTGATAAAATCAGTATGATTGTTAATACTTCCACTATATTAAGAGGAATAAAACTATAGGGGATCAGAGGTTTTGGATTTCTGCAAGGCTCTTGGTGGCGCAAGTCTAATGAGGAGGATCGCCAACAAATTTATTGTTACCACTTAAGTGCTGCCAACGCCCCAATATATAACGTTTGCTACAAACACTTAGAGTTGATCTTTGGCACATAGTTACTGAATAAGTAAAATGGGTGTAAGGGATTTTCAATGTTTTAGTTAGGGTGCTCATCTACGCCGCAGACTAATAGTTATATTTAATTATTTTTAGGCTAATAACAAGAAAAATCAGAGATTACTTCTTGACTTTGAGGGCTATATCGAACTCAAGAGGAAGATTAATTCCAGCTAAGAAGATTAGTTAAGGTCCGGAATAACAATTTGAATTTTGCTTAGTTGCTTCTGCTGAATAGCAATACTTATTGGTTTTTTTTTTTTCTCTGTTGGTTGGTTGTGTAACATACATCCATGCCAACCACCCTTAGGGGATAATGGATACTACTGATTTTACCTTGCAACCTAATCCCCTATTTTAGAGTTGCGTGGCTCTCCACCTAAGCTAACCTTTGTCTTACACCCAATGCATATCTTTGGAACCTGCTGCGTAAACCTAGAGCCAAGGTGGGTTGCAAATGGCCCAGCATTAAGGCTACAAAATCTGACCCCTCTTAGTAGTTATAAACTATATTTATTAAACTAAACGTATTAAACTAACTAAAACAATGGTTTTATATATAGCGTGTATTATGCTTAAATTCGTTTTGACGATTAAAAAATAAAACCGATTCATATAACAATTTGTTTTTATAAATGATCCCAATTAACCACCTTTTTATATGGAATGAATAGTATTTGTTTTGACGTAATAGTATTAGTTCATACATATTACTAAATATATACTACCAAAAAGAGGTTCTCTATTCTTATCACGGTATGTTTATTAAAAATTAAAATATAAATGATAACCATTTTTATGGTATAAATACTATAATTACATTAGTTGATTTAAAGATCTATATATTAGAAAGGTAGTATATATAACTAAGTTATGGGTTTTCTACCATATTTACAGAAACTAAAAGTCCCACTTAGATCCAATGTTGAAGATAAGAGGATATATTTATATTTAGAAGTTTTAGGGTGGTAACGTTACTAATTTATCTTAACAAAGTATAGGGTTTTTTACTTATTAATGCGGCGTGGTTTAATCAGATATTATATCATTAAGCTTAAGTTTGCAACTTGAATATAATAAAATTAGTAGCTAACACTTATCATATACCAACGATCTCTATAGACGGTAACATTTCACAAGAAAGTTTACAAAATAAATATAACTTGCTAGAAATGGACAACATTATTTCCTTTCATTTTTATTACTTATTTGTATTTATTTAATAAATAAAATTTATTCGGAATGGTGCCCTTCTACAGTTTTTGGCGTCACCAGGCGTCTTTGAGTTTACATGTTTGGCTCTATCTTACCAAATAAGTAATTTAGGGGGCACACAAATTTTAGCTTTTGCAAAAAAATGTGTTTACAAAATTTGTCTCTTACTAGTACGCGGCAGGGATGCCTTTAAGTCTTTTTACCCTTATTGGTATCTATTGAATTTCATCCAGTTATTTGCAAATGTGTATCTTTGTTTACAGAAGATTCGGAGCTAACATAGTAGCAGGACACCAGTTATGAGTATTTAAAGGGGTCTTTGTTTTACAATATAATGTCTTTCAGGTATGGATTTTTTTTATTGTAGGGTTTGGATACCATTACTTTATAATAGCGTGTTCCGGTTTAGAAATGAATGATTGCCTTAATCCAAAGCTCAAGTTTTCGGTAGTATTGAAGAGGTATCTAACATAAAAGTCGGACTGAGACTTTATACATTAAATTTGACTTGATCTTAAAAGATAATAACAAAATTTTTTTTATAACACTTTTACTAATTTTAAATAGAAGATATGTAGTCCATTTTTAATAGTTCCGCTAGCGGTCTAAATTTTATAAACAAGCATTGCCGATATGGGGCTAATTAGACGTTACTCTAAATGTCTGGGCATTTTTAAAAATTATTTGTTGTCTAAAAAATTTATTTGTAAAACATTATAATAATATTTTACTGATTTATTCCGACGTTTTTCTTAAAATTTATTTAGAGAACTTACCTCTTTTATTTATTTGGATTTAGCTAGGAATTTAAAAGTATAATATTCATAAGTATTAGCTCATTATTTATTTACTTCTTTTCTACACTATTTATTTGTTTTAATTAGGATTTGGTTGTAGGGATTATTAAATAGTTTATTATTAATGGACCTAAGAATTATGAAATTTTATTTCGCTTATTTTTTCTAATTTATGTGAAAATTTTAAAAAGTATTATAACATTTGATTTTATTTATTTAGATTATTAGTATTACTAGCTCCTTATACAGATATTCGGCTTTTGAATTAAACTAGGGCCTAGTATTTAGTATAGATACTAATGTTTATAATTATATTATTTAACAATTTTATTTTTAGATTCAATTATTTAATAAGCGGACTGTGGATAAAAAGGAAAAGTTTAGTTTGTCTATTTGGGATAACCATACTCGAATTAGGTTGTTAGATTGCGTTTATTGTATTATTAGTGAATACCTACAGCTTGAACACTATAAATTTTTATTATGAAAATAGAATATTTACTTAATAAAACGAACCGTCTCCAATCCTAATAAACCTAGCTTTAATGGTGGTGTAATCGGAGGTAAAATTATCCTGATAAGGGGAGTTTGGAAATTATATACTTCAAAATCCCTGAGATAATCAATTCTTAAAGGGATTGATGAAAATAAATCTATTTGGAAAGGTTAGGTAAAAAAGTAAGCGACAAATACAACCGTTAAGATAATACCAATTACAAAATATTTGATCAAAAAATTTGGGTGACCAATTATCCCTTTACTGAACAGAAGAAGATATATTGTTATCTTAGTTGAGTACAAGGGTTACACCTACCTATAATTTGGTCATTAATGATTTGAACAGTAAATTTCTGGCGCCGAACAGGTCGAGATTTGGTGGAATGGGCGATTGTTACGGTAAAAATACCTAAACATTAAAAAATGTTAATGTAAAGCGTTTAATGGAAAGGTAAACTTTAAAAAAATTACAAGATTCTTAGTAAGAAGAAAATAAGATAATTAAATAAACTTTATATACATCTTTAACTTAATTACCTACTAAAGAATACACATTAAAAGATATTGCTGTTAATTTTTTTTTTATGCGTGTAAAATACCGGATACCAAGGTTTGCTAAACGTAAAGTTCAATAATGGGAGGAGTAAAAAAGAGGTAAGTAAGAAAATATATAAAACAATAAAATTATCCTCTAAGGAGTAATAAAAGGTTTAGAAATAAGTCGGTAAAATTAGTGCTTCTTGTGATCCATAGCTGCTAATAGCCGTTTTCTGATGGGTTGTTTGCTGCCTAATTCATTGCAGCACGGCTAACCGAGCTTCTATTAGTAAGGCGCTTAGTGAATAGTGTAGTATTCTCCATAGATTTGCTCCAGACGGTAAAGACTTAGTAGTGTTAAGGCGAACAAACACAGAAATTTTTTTTTATTTCAGATAGTATTTTAAATAGAAAGATTATATAATTTACTCAACCTCTCTCTTATTTTCAAATTCTTAGGAACTTATAGTTGATGTACAATTGAACATTCTTTCATAAATAAAGGTATTTATGAATGAAAATTCACAAAGGAATACGTGGTATGGAGTTTGTTGTGGCTCTGATGGGAATAGGCTTTCAATGCTTGACAACATGCCTAAGTCGTACGTTTGCATTTCTAACAATAAGTAATACAATACTAATAGGTTAATTAAATTATAAAAATGGTTCAGGTGGCATAAAGGATATAGATTTCTCGGCCCTTAAAGACAAGGTAAATTCCTTCATAATAAATAAGGAGTACGTTCGGCTTTAACAGGAAGTATAAAACATCTCGGGGATAGGGTAGTCGTTTACAGAGATGATGTACTGAGGAGCCAACAACTCTCGTGTCGGAATCTGAAGAGGTTGATCCGACCACCATTGGGGTCTTAAAAAACCCCAAGGTAAATTAGTACAGCAGGTAGGAATTTGCGGGTCAATGGCCTAACGGCTGAACTGGCAACTTGGAGAAGTGGCAAGTCCTTATATTTTTGGAATCAAGGTCCTAAAAGATGATCTATACGAAATTATATTAAAGATTGAATAACCTTTGTTTATATATGATAATGACAGTAGTTCATATGTGGTCGTTTGACTATTTCACTGTGCCACGCAGTCGCGGTTGATACGGTAAGAGACTAGTATTTATTACATCTTTTTAATTGGGGGGTTTAAAGGGTACCTAGACCGGGTTCAATATAGCTTATTGATTAATGTTAAGTCTTTGACTAAGAGTTTATAGTAGAGGGGGACTTGAGGAGGGAGTGAAATTCTTAATACCAAACGGGGACTTCGGCTAAAAGGCGAAGGCACCCCTTAGGTAAACATAAGAACTGGAGTTGAGGGACGATGGCACCATAGAACAAACAGGGTTTAGATCACCCAAGTAGTCTTGCAGTAAATGATGAAATGCATAGATTAATGAAAATTTAATAATTTAGTCTCGTAAGTAAAACAATTAATTTAAATATTCTTTGGTCTCTAAATGAAAGTGTTAAGCGATTCCACCTCAAGAAGTAATGTGCAAACGCAGGGAACTGAAATACAACTAGAACGGTTTCTCACAAAGTATGAAGTATGTTCTTGAATTCAGCAGTAATCCTCGAAAACCTTACACCACAATTTTGTATACTAATATTACCAGGAGGGTTCACGGCTGTTATCAGTTAAGTGTGTGGAACTGTGCGTTTCCATTAGAATTACGAAATCCCTGGCTTATTTTTGGCAATGCGTGGCTAAAGTAATAAAAAATATTCTTATAGAGATTAAGAGTGTTTCCGCGTTACTTACGATAAGGATTAGAATCCTGGATATATGGATGAACAAACAGGGGCAAAGACAAGTCCATCATGGCTTTATATTTGGGCTATAGACGCGTGCGCCACATTTCCTGCTTTCTTGAGCTATAGGGGCTCAAGTACGCGATATAACCCTTCAAAATCCCGGAGACAATTAAAGCTCTGGGTACCAAATAATATACGAAAGTATGATTGCCTGAGGTTAATTACTCAGGTATGGGTAATTTAGATCGAAGAGATTCGAATAGAGAAAATTAGGTTTTCGGGATCTAAGTCATACCAGGGTTTAAATTCCGTGCAGTGCCATAAACAAACCTGTTTCCGTAATTGTTAAAAAAGAGCAACGGAGTAGACGGTAGTTATACTAATAATTTAAGTTATAAGGGTGGTTACTCTATGGGCGGTCTTCGAAAGAAATTATCAACTCAAAAGGTCCTTTTCCTAATAAATATTTATCTAGTTAATTTAAATCAGCACTGTTATTATTCCACTTTGCGCGTAGATTATGTTAGGAAAATACTAACCACTCTAACTACCACCCTGGCTTTATAAGAGGGTTTTCTTCGATGCGCAGGGATCTTCTCCCATTTATTTGAGAAATTAACCAGATAGTTCTCATATTGTGAACTTGATTAGTAAGAGTTTACACAAGAAGAATCTTAGATAACCAACTTAAAGTGTATTCAAAACCAATAATTTTAAGGGAAGGGGTACTATTAGTAAAGCATGGGGAAGGAGAGGCTAATTGTTTATAACATCTAATCAGATCAAAATATCGACTGTAGTTATAACACCATTTCGATGTAAACTATGCCTTAATTCGTAAAAAATATGCGGACTATCCTTTATTAGGAAGCCGCTTGGTTAAATCCGAGAAATAAAGAACATTTTAACAATAGAAGGGTTGCCATGTGAAATTCGGTATCATTAAAGCTTCTAATGAAAAAAATAAAGGTTTATCTGTGAATTAGGAGAGGCTTACCCCGAAGTAATAATTACAGTATCTAGCCTCCTTAGGTCAGACTATATCATACCAGGACTCACAATGAATGCTGGGTTAGATCAGGGTGAAGGTTGTTTTTATGGTTTAAAGACTAGGCAAAATCTCCTGGCGTCCAAATCAGGGATTTTGGGAGTACCAATTATATTCCAATTAACTCCAAAATAGAAGTAGGGATGAAGCCTTAATGGAGTGTAATACTTGCCTACTTCGGGGTGGTAGTATTGTGAAGGGATGGTACTAAAATTGTTTTATTTTGCTAAGAAAATTCTCTAATATTATAGATCATATTTTACGCCATTTTTTTAATAACTAAGTGTAGTCAGGATTGTCAAATTACAACGATTCCTTAGATTGATGTAAAGCAGGCTGGAAAATAGTTAAAGTTAAGTGTTCATTTATTCTCCTTCAGGGTTAGAAGGAACTAAAAATGGGTATAAAAGTGGACATGAATCGTAAAGAGAGTATTACTAAGGAAAGGCTGAAATAAAAATATTAATATATATTCATTCATAAATTTTGATGAGCCAGTGACGACCAAAAAGAGGATGCAAAAATGTGAATTTAAGTACTACAAAAATAGGGATAAAGATTAAAGGGATTTAGTCTGAAATTCGACTACATGAATAAGTAATTACTAGTAAAATCGTAATCGACATGCACGGTGAGACCCCCTCGGATTTGGTTACTAACCACCGTCCATGCTGATAAACGGCTTAATGCAATAAGTTTGCCTTTCTTTGGTAATAGTTAGTAAAAAAAAAACTGTAGGGTTTTGTTGTAGATGATGGTAATCTTATTGGAACAGGCACCAAAGCGGCTGATACCTTGGCATCCTTTGGTATTGGCGCCGGTTTCGAATTATGTGTTGAAGTCGAATACGGTTCGTGTGGTGGAAAGTTGATCGGGATTAATTATACATAACTACATTAATATTATCTGTTATAAAGAAGTTCATTCTATCGGGTAAGAGGGGCTTGAGCTGTAAACTCGAGTATGGGCCTATTGACTTTTAAGAGCTTCGAATCTCTTTCTCCGTACACGTTGTTGCATAAGATTCGTAAGGAATAGTAACTTGAACTGGTAAGGGTGTATCTGTCACGATAATTAATATCGGTCGACTCCTAATCTAATTCGAATGAATAATAAATAATATGAGAGGGAGGAGTTATGGTACAGATTAGAATCTTAAAGTTCCAGATAAGTTTCCTAGGTTCTTTTATGACTCCATTCGTTTTCTTGGTTTTAAGTACTAAATTATAGCTTTATGGAGGGTCAACGTCTAAAAATCTGAACACTTCAGAGCCTGCGATGGCGAGCCGGGCTTTTTCGATTTATATTATTAAAAATAGTCCGCTTTAGGGTTAGCTTGGGCGCACAGGCTAGCTGTTTTTATGAGCTCTTTGAGGACAGCGAAATAGGATAGATTCGTTTTCTTTCAAGATCTGCAAAGGGCTGGCGGTTTGGGGGGGGGAAATAATGGAAAGAGAACAAAACAACAACATAAATAAGAATGATCTTTTAATATGGTTTTGAATTTTGTTTAAACGCTAAGTAATAACAAATGACCTCATAGGACTAAGCAAAGCTCAGGATATAATTTATTGGTAGCGTTGACCGGCATATCCATAACCTTTGTTTAAATATAGGCAGGCCAATAAGCTTTATAATAATAGGAGGATTACTGGCTTGCCGTTTTTTGCGCTTCGCAGCCAAGGGACGAAAATTTTAAATAGAAAAGATTGCTATATGGTAAGGTAAACCATGTTGTAAACTCGGTAATTTTTAGAATTTAGGTGTTTCCGGAGTCACCTTTTTTCCCGCTCAATAAGTTCTAGGAATGAAATTTAGTAAATTCAAATCCAGATTTAAGGATAGGCCTTTGTTTCACTCTGCCTAAGCTTCTATAGTTTACATATTTTTCCTTATAGTGCCTTTTTGAGAGCACAAAGCTTAGGGATAATGAGCCTTCTAAAAACAAAATAAAAATATTAGCAGGATTTGGTAGAGGAAGTGCATCTTGTAATGTATGAGTTACATCCGTAGCCAAAACAGCCAAAAAGCAACAAATTTGAACCCTTTAAACAATCAAGGGATTTAAACACCAAGTAACAAAACTGTAGTTTTATGTTGCTTTGCTGTATTTTTTTTCTCTTGTCTAGCAAGCTAAAATCCAAGGCTCTTAGCTTTTAAAAAATAAGAAATAGTCTGGCCTACTAGGATCCTTTTATACACTAACTTTTTAATTTTTGTAACCCTCTTTATTGCTTACAGAAGGCAATTAAGGAGCTCGCCAAGATGTGTAAAATTAGGAACTATCTATTTGGTTTTTATGCGAAGCATAAAGACTGGGGAATTATCTATCCTTGTTAGCATCCTGGTGAAGCACCCCTATATTATACTTAAAATAAAAAATAGTGAGATTTAGCATATCAAGCTTGCTGGCTTATAAACTCTTTTGTGAACTAACAGGGCCATATGCCTTTTTTCAGGGTGGTGGCTTTTACAGAAGCGTACCTCTTGCTATAAAGAAAAAAAATTATTTTTATAGCTTTAAGCCTGCAGGCAAAGAAATAAAAAGATAAAAGTTCACCAACCGAACTCCCTTCTGTCTTGTTGTCCCTTTTTCAAGCAGTATAAGGTAAAAGTTAAGATATAATTAATTCATGGAGCCAAATACCTAGCTTCTATAGTTTAACGGTAAAGCGCCGTTATGTAAATAACGTTAGTAGATGTTCGATTCATCGTTTTAGGAGGCTTTTAAAACTACGAAGAATTTTCTGGACTCAAAAAACTGGCATTGTATTTTATTTAATTTATGATAAGTGACATATTTTGGTCACGAAAGTAATTTTCAAGATCAACCTTTTATTAGTTTTCACCACTTACCCCTTGGCCAACCTAATAACACATATCTGTATATAGTTTAACTAAAAAATGCGCATTATCTATGCATCTTTATATAAATAGTTTATGGTAATTGTTTCTATATAGCATTTTAGTTTACAGTACTTGCATCTATGACATTATGATTGGAGATATAAACCTCAGTAAGTATCATTAGTCTCGTGCCTTGTTATAGCAATTTTCGACAACCTCCTGGAAACCCTTAAGGGCCGGATCAGCAGGAAACTGAAGACTGTGATTAAATATTTCCAGGGTCTTTTTCGAACCTATTGGCGTTTTGAGAGATTAACGGTTAAATCAAACCCATATTAGATAAAATATAGCCAACAAATCTTAGTAATATATTCTTTATTCGAACATACTTGGTAACCATATCTGAAAAACATATTGGCAAGTTATTATTCATTTATTTTCAATATAAGAGACGACTCTCTAATGAGAGATACCTTTCAATTTACACTAAGTAAAATAAACTTTGACTTCTTTAAGCCATGTTAGGGTATTATCTTGCCGGGCCTTAATAGAGGTGTATAGAAATCCTAATTCATACGGTAGTAAAGTGAATCACTAAAATAGTTTTTTGTGACTAAGCGAAGCTATCCTCTAAATGATAAACCCATTGTATGAAAAATCACCAAGTTCTTACTTCAGTATTTATAATGAGAAATAAGTGGTTCTGTAGATTAGGTAACAATTAAATCGCAGAAAGGTAGTAATAAAGTATTAGATCTTATCCAAAGGTGAACTTTGTACCGCCGGAAGATCATAGCCAAAATAGAAAGCTTTAGGATAATCTTAAGAATGCGATGGACCCTAAATGCCTTGTTTAATAAACTTCGCCTCCCCATTAGAGCTAATAGTTTTTGGACCTTAATGCATACTGACTTAGTGCGGCTTTTCTGTACTGACGGACATTTTTTCTATCCAAAATTTGTGCGCCAAGAGATGATTTCCTCGCAGGGAAGAATACAAAAGTGTATTTTTCTATTATAATTGATTCCTAGCTTTGCTAGCTAAGGGTGCTGTAATGTTTTCACTAACAACCAACAGCCACCAAATAGAAAGAGAAATAATTAAAGAGCTCTAATGTTCATGACACAATGCAGAATTTTTTTCAAGTTAATTGAATTATAAGGTAGAAAATTTCTATTTTCAACAAGACAGCCAGCCCAAAAAGTTGTATTCTATGCCCAGTCTGACTGAAAAGTCGACTAACATTATATCTACAAATTTAACTAACATTTCTTTAATGACTTAGTTACATCTTAATTAATTTATGTTCTTAGTAAAAGGGATTAATAAAATTTTCTAGGTAATGCGTTTAACGCATAAGAGGAATTACTTGAGTACGTTCTATAATCAATTATTATAACGGGTGTTCAGGAGGTATAATGAACCACTTAAAATTAATTATTATATTAAAAACAAATAAAATATAATTTTTTTTATTTTTCCCAAATAAAATCGAAGCTGCTGGTCTTTGCAGCAGAGGACTATTTTTTTTTGTTAAGATTGGTAAACGTACTATACTAGATAACACTAGTTTTCTTAGTATTCGTGGTTTTTATCTTTAATGAGTATTTAGGTACCACACTCTCGATTATACAAAAAAAGGATTAAATTAGGGTGTGGTATTTTAATTTAATACTATCTGAAAGCCTTTAATTTTTGCCTTTGCCTATGTCTTTGAGCTTTATTCTCCCATTGTAAAGCACTGTGGATTAGGTACCAAACTCCGGACGAATACCCAAAGCCTTAATAAAATTAAGCTAATTTTGCATCGAAAAAAAATTTGGTAGTGTTCTCATTCTAATGATGAGAGTATAGTAATATATTAAAGATCTTGGGCCTTAGTCCTGGGAATGGGGCTCTCCGGGGATCTTAACATCAGATAGTCCATATATCCTGTAAAGAGGCAACGAGCAGACGTTCTCAAATATTATTCAAATATATTGTAAATAGGGTGCCTTCAAAGTGCCAGGGAAACTTTGGTTTTTAGAAATTCTAATAAAGAGATATAAATACCTATATTTTTACCGAGCTTCCGCACCAAAAGAATGTAGAATAAAAAAATATTCTATGTTAAATAGAAATACTCAAAAAACAATTCAATATTCTAGTAAAACTACATTATTTGAAATCCCAAAACTTCAAGAATTAAACTTTTATTATATACATGCGGCTTTACCCGATGGAGAAGGATGCTTTTTTCTTTATAGAGTGTTTTAACTCAGATTCTTAATCTAAGGTAGGTTATAGAGTAAAAGCTATATTTCAGATAAGTCTTCATACATAAAGGGATATAAGCCTTATTTAGACAAAGTCCCAATTTGGTTTTTTTCTGGTGTAGAGTAAAATAACATAAATCGGAGTCGGAGTCTGTTCAATTTAGAGTATCTGGGTTTAGAAAGATTTAATCTAAATAATTAACATTTTGGACAACTACCCTTTATAACATCGGTAAGGAAATCCCGACATTTACTTTTTAAAGAAGTTTTAAGTTTGTATGAAAACAAAGGTCCAAAACATCATACATTAGAAGGTTTTAAAATTAAAAGTTATATCTATTAAAGCTACTTAAATAGTGGGGAAAAATATACTGATGCGTTAAGCGGGCATTCAGGTTATGCCTAAGCCGCTTTAAAACCAGGTCGGTGCTCCGCCTCCCCCAAACAAGTAATTTACTTGAATTTTTAAAACTTGATTAGGATGGTTTTACAGACGCGGAAGGGTTGTTTTTTTTTATAGCATTAAAGAAAATCCACGCGGATCGAAAATTAAGAGCAAACTAGTATGATCTAAGAATTTAATTTTTTATCTCCAAAAACAGTAAATAAGAGAATCTTACAAGGTTTATAATTTCTATAATCTAAGTCTGTGGTAGATATATTTTAAAATTTAAGATGTGTCGGGGAGTTTATAGGGTTTAAAATTTAAAGATGTTCGTAATAAAATTATTCCTATATTGAAAAATTAAATTAAGAGCTATAAAACTTTAATAAAATTAACGAAGATTTAAAACAGAGCGGCTTTCCACTTCATGGGAAAAAAAAAAACCCATTACTTAGGAAGGGTTAGGGTAAATTAAAAAAAATAAAAGTAGAAGAATAAAGAAATATAATATATTATTAATATAAAGATTTCTAAGAACTAAATACTTACTAAAGTGTGAGTGTTTAACACCAACAGTAGAATTAGAGCTCAATGACCTCCTATGGGTATAGAACCTGTTACATCCTTTCGAATACCTTTTTTTACAATCAGTAATATTGATATTTTATCAGTGGAGCAACAATTACGGTTCGCCCACCACCTCTTTTCAGATTAAAAAAAGGGATAGAAAAGGATCGTTTTAGATGGGAAGACATTTTCTGACAGTAGTTATTAGCCTTAGTATTCACTTAGTTTTCTAAATGTAGTTTACTTTTTTTTTTCTTAAGTGTTTAGAGAAATTATTGTTAAACGATTACTATTAAGTCAGTTATAACAGTTTAAGTATTGAATATTTTATATAAACCTGGCTTGTAACCCTGAAAGTCCCAATAAGCTATTTGAACAAATATTCTAGCCTGCCGGCTAAAAACACTGTTAAAGGATTTTATAGTAGGAAAAATTCAAAGATTTCAATCCTTACCTCCCTTATTGAGTAACCTGGGTATTTGTTACAGATGTGTTAAGGGAGTTTTATCTTAAGTCTTCTCACAAGAGTAGTTCTAACACACTCAGGCTATAATGTACATCACCTGAAGTAAAATAGGATGTTAGCGATACTAGAGATTCTTATACTAAGAAAATCAACTTTTTGTTTTTTGGATAGGACTACAATTTAATGAGTATGTAAGCAATTAAAATAAGGAAAGCTTGAAATAGTGTCCAATCCGGCCCAAGGATTGGCCTAAAAAATTATACGCCTCCATCTCTTGTAAATACCTTTTTATTTGACTAAAAAATGTCAATTAATCTCTTTTTTAAAACAAGCTAATAAAACTTACTTTTTAATAGGTAAAGCAGCTCTATATTTGAAGGTAGTATGGCTTTATATATCAAAGGAGTCCTTATTGAACAGAATGCGCTGTCTGTTAAATTAAAAAATTCTCTTCCTAATTTACATTGTAACGACGCTTAGTGATTAGAACACAAATATATTAAAGAGCTAAACTGAATTTGCTGGATTTATAGATGAGAGGGTTATCTTTGATTGTAAGATCATTAACTTAATAAAAAAAACTTATACTATGGTTATAAGTTAATTTAGTTTTCTTATTACTCCAACATGCGAGAGATGGAAGTTTTATTAACAAAATTTTATGGGTTAATTAGGGTGTGGAAAGATTGTGAAAGCTTAGATTAACAAGATGAGTTAAAATTATCGTGTTATTAAAATTTAATGATCATTAAAGGAAAATAAATCCTTCGTTTCAAACAATATGCCATTGACAGAGGTATTAAAGTTTGATGATTTATTTAAGATTTATTAAAAGTATGCAGGGATTATAGCTGTTAAAACGATTCATTTGACAAACGAAGGGGGGATAAAAGATAAATCTTTAAAAGTTTCAGGGTATTGAAAGAAGGTTAGAGAAAGATTAAAATTACCTTTAGTCTTACGTTTTCTAAAACAATAAACAAAAAAGTAAAAAATAACGCTTTTAATTTAAATATAATAAATAATCTAGATATTAATTATATTTTTTAGTTATTTATCACTTAAGTAGATTACATGGACTCTTAAAATTTATTTTTCTATTTAACAAATTAATATTAATTATGGATTTGTTACACCACGGCCAAAGCGATTTTAATGTAATTTAAAGATTTATATGAGCCTAATCTCATTATAGTTAATATGATTTTAAGAATAAGATAGTTTCAACCCAACTCATTTATAGATAACAAGGTTTTGTTGTGTACGCTTAAAACTATGCTTAATTAAGGGTGGTCTTTTTAATTTATATATTTAAAAACCTTTTGATCTGTAAATAGCGAAAGAATTATATGCACATAGAAATAAGTCCTGGGCAAATAAATGAGAATTATTGAAAACTGATTTATGAAACATAAACATGTAAACGAATTTTGTTAGCCAATAGCATATAGTTGGTTTCATCACTTACTATACAGTGATGGGTTTTTTGGTACTTGTGTTTCTCTTGGAACAAGTGTTCCATGGGTTTCATACGTTATTTCAAAGGTACAACTCATAGCTTGTAGGCTTCTGAAGAATATAAGTCCATCATTTAACAGGTCACCATCATTTAGGTTTATGAAATT
>JACYFI010000512.1:0-11288 GCA_020975735.1 Ophiocordyceps xuefengensis
TTTAGCTAATATGTTTCTTTCTTGGCAAGGCACCTCGCACCACACAAAAAAATAGCGCTGCATCCTTTAGCGTTTCTGTCTAGACTATAAGCCTTTGAAAGCAAAACCCAATATAAAGCTAATATAAAAATAGTACCCTATACAAGATACAGTTGAGTAAAAAAAAAATATATAACATTTTCAAAATATTTCAGTTGGATACTTTAAGAATTTTTGACTTTTAGCCTCGAAGCTAAGCCTTAGTAACCAATGGGACATTGCATTTCATGGTTTCAATATCTCTGCTAAATTTTTTTTTACTTGTAGCGATGGGGGTGTTGCTTGCTAGGAAAACAAACACAAAAAGTATGAAGAGAGACGTTATTGTATTTTTACGATAATATATCTTAGAGAAAAAGATTGTTTGTGGAAAATATAGGATCCCACCACCAGTACTTCCCCAAAATGAAAGTAATTGGAGTTTCTATCTTTAATATCATTGTAATCCACCAAAATCAATTTTGACTACTAGACAGGCTGCAATGTTTTAAAAAGCCGTTTAAACAAAAAGATTTTGAGTAGTGTACTCAATATTTACCATTGATGGTAAGCACTATATTTTAGTTATTAAAGTTTATTAAAAATATCTTTACGTGATCTCAATTAAATTCTGCTTCTATTACTTATTTTCATTTGACATTTATTTCACTATAGTTTTATAATTAGATTCAGGTCGCGGTATGGCTGTTTAAGTTCAAAAATATGACAACACTTTCTTCTCAAACTTATAATTTATATTACCTAGACAAAGATTCAAAGGGTATTTTTCAAATTATTATTCATTATATTTAATTACTAATTAAATTAGTAGTTCTAAGACTCGTATTCAGGTTTGAGTTAGTATTCATTCCTAATTATTTCTATTGTGGATAATAAAAAATCGCCGCGATAAACTCAAATATTCAGGGAAATTAGTCTTCATATTATGATCGGTTTTCTTTGGAGACAATTTCAAATTTACCATTCTATTGGATATTTACAACGCCAAAGTACTCATTACTGAAAAATGGCCCCCGCGCATTAAAAACACCCTCCACTCAACTATTAGAATTTTAGATTACTTATATCCTTACCTTTTTTTTTTTCTATACTTAAACAAAGTTTGAGTTTACAATCAATACATCTATGAAAAAGCAAAAATTTTAGGGAAGTTCTTAAGTTAAACACAATTTATAAACATGGAGTAGCCAGATATTCCACCTTTCAGATTGTTTTATTCGATAATACATAAGCATTAGATCCTTTTTTTTCCTGGAAATGATCCCTTGGCCTATCCTTTCAGAATTTATTCATAAACAAAGGACCAGTTCTTAATCAAAATGCTTTTTTATTGAAGGATAATATATTGACCTCTTTAGGTTATCTTTCGTTTTAGGGTAACTAATTATGTACCATCTCCTTTCAATTTAAAACTGTAAGTATGAGCAAAATTATGAATCAAATTATTAACCTATCTTAAGAAACGGTCAGAAGTAGGAAAATAAACCTACTTCGCTTATATTTTAAATAAGGCCTTTATAACATATAAATTTTGAGGCGTAGAGTCTCTTGAAGATATTATAAGATAAATTCAAACTTTATTCTAACATCCTCTGATAAAAGATATTAATAAATACATAATATCCTTTCCCAGCAATTGGCCAAATTTAGAGCTGGCAGCATTATTTTACCGCTTCAAAACAGGTAATGATAATACCAATAAAATAGCTTGGTTACATAAGCTTACACATCATCCAAATAAGCTAATTTTATTCAGTCTTATTACCCGGTGTTCTATATTAGCCTGTAGTAGTTGATGAAGTTTTTATTGCTCTATTTAAACTCACTACACACGGAAAAGAATGGTAAAGGGCAAAATATACAAGGTCACACTAGGTCCGGCTCATGGACGTTGAATCCTGACGGGAAGGAGGATAAGAATTCAACCTGCCTGCTCCACCTTCTATACAGGCGGGAGAAAATTAATAGGGTTAACTAGGAGGTATAAGTACAGCAACCTTATGTTTAATTATCTTAGGGGAACTCTTGGCCGAATTAAAAAAATCGTTAGGGTAGTTACCGTTACTTAAAACGCGACTTATGTCATCCAACCCCCCCCTATAAGGGGGGCTTCGCGTGTAGTTCTCAAGGTCCCCCATGTATACCAACAATTACTTGAGGGTTCCTGCCTATTGTTCTCATAACGATATAGTTTTCACTACCTTATCACTTACATTTTCTTAGGTGAGTCTTGTTTAAGAATATAAAAGGTCTATATTAATTGTTCGACTCCGCTATTTTTTTATAGTATAAGCTTGAGCAAGCACGCAGAGATTCCATGCATTTAAATAGCGAAGTGATTCATTAAAACAAATTCAGCACTCTTTTAAACCGGCATTCCTTTAAAATACCTAAATAAGGCAAGCCTTGATATACCTTAAAGGCTATAAAATTAATTATAGGCCTAATTGAAAACATGTCTTTCTACTATTCATCCATTTTTTAGCCAATCTAATTTTAGTTCTATCTTTTTTGCTTTGATAAAGCAAGCAGCAGCTAACGAAAGTTCTTTTGTTCACAATATCTTTTCAACTTTCCACATGATATCTCTAATTTTTATATTCATATAAAGGACATCTATCTAAAAATTTTCCAATTTTCCATAGAAGAGGTTTATCCATAATACAATAAGAGAAAACTCTTTACACTTTTAATTTTTGTGGTTTTTAGTGTTAATTTTTACCACCGAATAGCATTGCAACTATATTATTTAAAACCCTTTTAAGTTTATATTATAGGAAATAACACTCTACTTTAGGTAGCTTCTATTCTAAATCTATGCATTATATTTAAGTATACGTTTTGCGTAAAAATAAAAATTTTTCCTTTTAGATCATAAATTTTTGGGTTAATCAAGCGTTATTAACCCTAAAGAATTCTTGTTTAAACAGGTAGGATATCATTATCTTTGTCGTTAACGACAATTTTCAATACATTATCATCAATGGGATAGACAATCAAAATTTTTATTTTTTTGTTTCTATTTTACCATTCTTCAAAATAAGAACTTATTTAAATCTCTGCTTTATAGGTAACGTTAATTACAACTATCTCTTTAATTTACTTTTGATCAATGGGCTGCATTATTTTTCTAGTAAAGCCTTGGCAAGGCTAGAAAACAAAGAATGAAAAAACAAAATTTTTAAAAGGTAATAGGTTTATTATGTGAGCTAAAATATAAGGTAAGTTAGATTATACCTATTCACAATTTTAACGTTATAATATCTTTAATATTAACCAATTTTGGCTTCGGATCATCCTGCAGAACATTAAAGGGAAAAATAAATCTTTAATTTTCAAGTAGAGGATTCCGCTGTTACACAAAGCGCGAAGTAGGAAAGCACATTTTTTTTTATTACTATTTGCGTGTGATCCTTATCCATAACCTGTCGGTCCACAGTCAGGATATAAAGCTGTTTCTGTTTTATCTATTTTTCGGCTGCTTGTTTTTCTTTTTATAGTAAAATAAGCTCTATAGGAGATCCTTTTCAACTGAATAATTCTTGCCTTTTTATTCCAAAAGCCCTTGTTCTGTGTTTTGCCATATCGGGACCCCCTACCATTAAAGGCATAAGGAATTACCAAACCACCTCTGTAGGGTGGTGGCAATAACCATAAAGAAATCATCAAAATGGCTGAGCGGTTACTATACTATTATACAACGTGGTTAATTTTAGATAGAATTGAACCCCTGGTCCACTAAGGTTCCCAATCTATTAGAACTGAAAAGAGCTGTACCTAATACAATCCTGAAAATAAGCATAATATAAGTATAAAGTTTCCTATCTCTTAGCGTGAGGGAATTAAATCAAATCTTTTCAGTAAGCATAGATTATTTCAGACCCTTATACTTCAGGCGAACATCGTCTTCTTTTCTGTGCATTATCATGTTCTTCTTGTTTTAGATTGAAAAGCTTATAAAATAATTTGAAGGAGACCATTTTAATAGAGTGTTATTATCAGTTTGACTAATAGAGCACAAATAGTCAATTTGCATTGGGGAATGAATGATGTTCTGATCACTCCTACACAAAAGATTTTTACATATTTCGGGTAAGGACTATTTGTTATTTTTAGCTCTGTCACTAAAAGATAAAATTCGAAATATACACCCCACTCTGTACATTTTTAAATGCCCTCAAACTTAAGATAATATGGCCAGGCTCATATTTTATAGATCATATATATTTATAAATAATTATCTCTATATATAATATATTATGTAAAATTACTTAAAGCTTCTAGTACTTAAACATTTCATCTATCAAAGGTAAAGATATGGAGGAAAATGAACATCATACTTAAATATAGATTTTTGCAGTTCAAAGTTTGTAAATCATTTACAACTAATCTTTTTATGAATTTTATGAGGTAAATTTTTTTATAAAATTATCTATTTAGTAGTACTAGGAACAAGAAGAGAAAAACTATAGCCAAGTAATTACTTCTAGGATCCGTAATAGTTTTATAATTAAGTTTTATTATTTTTAAATAATAAGTCTATTATTGAGTATTTGTGCTTTCTAGCTTAAAACCAGAACTTAACACTACAATGTAAAGTAAAGAAAAATAGAATTGGTACTGATTTGTCCAAGTTCTATAAATGGAACTTCACCATGTTTAGCCCTAATTGCATTAATATCATGAAGTTTATTTAACAAATACAGTAGAATATTTGCTTATAGGTCTGATTGTAAACCGTTGGTTATAAACTAAACTACTTTAGGTAGTTACTTAAATAATAGTAAATAGACTACGCATAGCATAAACCTATTAATAGTTATTTCAGGGTATATTCTTAATAGATGCATAACAAGGTAAATTACATATCATTCTGGTGCACTATAGCAGCCAGGTGTTTTAGCATAGGGATTAGCCATCTAGATAGTTAGTCATATCTCCTAACACATTTCTGGCATTTAAAAGAATACAACAATTAAACAAAAAAAATAAGATAATATAGTATTAAATCTTTAAATAAGTAGTAAGGGAGCCGGGAAAAGTAACTCTATACTATCAGTAACCAGGGTAACCGCTAAAAGGATTACTAGCCCAGCCGAATCGTGCACAGCTATTAAATCTGCAAATAGTCCTAATGGGCTCATTTACCAAAAGGGTAAATTAAAAGTGTAGAAGCGAAGCAATCAGTTTAAAAGTTGCGTGATAAACAGAGAAAGCTCCTAGTAGACCAATATAATGGAGATATATTTTTAAATTTATACTTTTATATCTATCCACTTTTTATTTAGATTATGTTCTGTAATTGTTTTAAAGGCAGCGACTTTTACGTGTGGAACACCGTCTTCACACCCTGGCTTCGCGAAGTCAGAGCAACTTCAAAATTTTAGGGGTTATGGTAAGATTATTGTTGTACACTCACTTATTAGTCGTTGAAACGTTCTTAAATCTATTTACATGACGTGCTGGCCAGTAAAGGTACCCAAATTAAGTTCCGTTTACAAAGTGATTAAAAGTTAAGGAATGGGTATCTATTATTAAAATGTCTTTAATTTCCCCCTTGTTGCTCTAAAAAAATATATTATTTTTAAAGGAGCCCGTAGTACAGAGTTAGGATATTTTATATATTGTTATAACGGATGCTATGTTTTGTAGATTTTTTTAAATCATTTAGTGTATTGATGTAACTTTACCCTACAAAAAGGGATGGTAAACGCCATTAAAAGGGAAATGAAATTTTAAGATGTTTGTATGATCAGACTTCGAAACTAAATAAAATTGACTGTAGTTATGGTAGTTCGTATTTTTCATTAGTATTAAGAAACTCAATTTTAATTGCTTCTAAAATAAATCATTTTATGCAAATTCTTTGTTTTAATTGAACCAACAGCCCATCATTATTACTTATCTTTGAGCAAAAAGTGTAACCCGTCCGAGCATTTAAATTACTTATTATTCAAATTATTTGAAGAAATGTAACAATGTGTAATGCATATGCCATAATAAAGGGAATTTTAAAGCAAGCACGCTTCTAATATATCTTTAAAGATGTTTATTTCGTTCTAATATGTTTTCAATCTTATTTGTTTAATATATGGGCCACATAGCGACATTAAATTGATTTACTCTAGTTTTTTCGTTAAAAGAAATAATATTATCGAATTAGGTAAGGGAAATTAAATACTTTCTTGTAATTCAGCTTCTATTTATTACCTAGTTTAGCATGTTGGGGCTTTTAATCCTTGAATATATTAATTAATACTACCTTGAGCTTTAAATAACAGGTAATAATATACATCTAAATAGTAGAAATATCATTCTAAATGTAAAGAAATAGGTCCAATTTTTATTGATTATTATCCTTTAGTTTCCTATAGTTTATTGTTCGGATCTAATCCATTCCTTCTATTAAGCCTATAAAAAAGCTATAGAACGACGAAGAGGTTATATAATCCTTATTTCATAGGAGTTTTCTACTCGTTTTTTAAGCTTATTATAGTAATCCCCATATGTTAGGCAATACTGACTGAATAAAATTACGGAAAACCAATGAGGGCCAAAAATTAACTAAGAAATACTGTTATTTTCGTTGACATCAACTAGTCTTGTCCTATTCAAGTATAGCACGTTATTTGATACGTTAAGTTATAACTGTGCCCGTCATAGGTCCATTTGGCCGCTTAAAGGTGGTAAAACCCATTACAAACCCTACTTTTTATATAAAAAGTTGTATATGCTTCTGGTTCGAATATTTTACATTATCCTAAAAATCAAATAGATAAGAAAGTTCCGGCTGTGCAAATTAAGCGCGTTTGCCAGCTACCTATTAGTGCCCCAGCCCTTCGCGCTTATGGAAACCGACGTCCTGTATACTAAAATTAGTAGTATTTGTAATTCGTTTTTCACTAGTATTTCGGCAACAACAGAAAAATATTAGATTTCTTCAATGAACCGCGTCCGGTCATTATGCCTTTAAGTTTTGTTATTTATCCCATAAAATTACCATAAAAGCTTTATACTATCAGGCCTATACTATAATATTATTTTATATAACCAAACAATTAACGTTCCTTTTAATATTTACGAGAACTTTTAAAGTTCTGTGTTATAGGTTTTAGTTGGACAATCAAAGGCTTCTGCTTTTCAACTATACTATTAAAAGTTCACCATAACTTGTATTAATTAAAGTTGTCTTTTCACCAATAATATGATTTAGAATCTCTTTTTCTTAAATTTAAATTCCCCTGTTTCGTTAATTAATTTACATCTCTTCTATTTTAGAGCGATGCTCTAATAGACCCTATTGTTTTTTTTAAACAAGGGTTTAACCTCTTGTTTAAATCTCCCTTTAGTTTTCTACCGTTGTTCACTAATATTTGCTTTTCCATTTTTATTTTCTAGTTACTTCTGTGTATGTTTTAATAACCAAAACTAGATCCAGCTTTCAGTTTAATATATTATAAATCAAAGGTAAAAGAGACTTTTATATAAAAGTCTTACTAAGTTTTATAAAATTTCTTATTATTTATCTATGGATAGAACTATTTCAGCGAAATAACTCTAAACATACAAGAATACAAAGTTATGGTATTCCATATTTATAACTGAATTTTTCAGAGACCTTTCTCCATTTAAATAATTAAATATTTTAACGTAGAATTATTCTTCTTGAGATAGCAATCCTATATTACATAGCTTGCAAGTTTTTTTATTTACACTAATATTAAAATAATACCTAAAGTCCTCTTTCGTTTTCTTTAGGCTATATTTTACACAAATCTTCACCTAAATTTAACATAAATAAATACAGGGTTTATATATTTTAGATTTAAAAAGTTCCTTTATGTTTCTCTCAATTAGGATTATTGATGCAGAAATAAATATCTTTATCTGTTTGACTTGTTTTAAATTTTTTGCATTTATAATTATTATAATATCTTCTGCTGGCTAATTTTTAAAACAGTAACCCAAAGAACAACCTGGGTACCTAGTCATAAGGACAGGCGAATTTAATAGTTCCATATACCAAGCTAATGTTCTAGGAGTCTATATGTGTCGATAAATAGAAACCCTCTGACCTATGTGCAAGCATCACTAAGATACAAAAAGAAGTGTGAAGCTGTATTACTGTGTAATATCACGAATAAGTCAACCCGTGTTTGGTACGTCACGCACATAATAATGCTAAACAGAATTGAAATGCGTTCACGCTATACTAGGGTTATAATCAAGCTCAAAGTTACACCTGTAATTATTTGTATACCTAGAAAAGAAGGCCCTAAGTAATGAACCAAATTTCTTAAGATAATTTGTATTGGTTGTTTGCGAATGATGCGGATTTTATAAAGCGTTTAAACTAATTGTAAGAAAAGGGACTGGACTTTTTAAATAATCTCCTGTTTGTTTATTTTTTAAAATTAAATAAAATAGAATTAATAGTACTTTTAATACTAACAACAAAGCCTAACCGGATGACTGTATTTTTTAGAATAATAGAAGTAACACTTAAGTCCATTCATAATATCTCAAGTGCGTGCTTAAAATGCGCCTGACGGGAGGCCGCCACACTGTCGCCTCTCGCGAATGGTTATTTGAATATATTTTTTAGGCTGGGTATATAAGCGTATAAAAAAGTTTATATTTATTTTTTCTTACGCAAAACTATAATTATACTTATGCATTTCCAATTAAAATGTAATATAAATTATAATATATGATACTGCAAATTTTCGCAAATTATTTCTTGCATTTAAACAATAAATGCCTAGTGCCGAGCCTCTAACTCTGTGCCACCTATAAAAGGGATTTGTAATAAAAATTTTGAAGTGTACAAAATGTAACAGTGTCGTGATAGATAATAGGGGTAAAACACCCCCCGTCTATCGAATATATCAGGGGAAATTCAACACTGGTTGCTATTCAAAGTACACATAAATTCTAATACAGAACCTTTTTTTAGCCTTAGGCTCTGTTTTTCTGCAATTCTATTTCTATCAATATATGTCTGAATCTGAATCACTTTTTTTGTCTTTTCCTCTTATTTTACCCGTTTACCTGCTTCAGCTAAATTGGTACATTTGAAATTATTTTTTTCTTTTCTACCCCCTGTCACTTTTGTCTACTTACTCGTTTATTAACAGTACTGTAACATTATTCTGCTTTTTCTTCCTTCCTATAACCTTTGTCTTTTACATCTTCGTTAATTCCGATTCTTTGATGCAAGCAGAAGCATCATCTGAAAATCTGTTCTCTACAGAATCATTATCTGAAAACTTGGTAGCGACCGAGATAGACTGTCTCAGTCATAGGTCCTCGTTGGAAACTTCATAGGTTGGAGCTACAGTGAGCAGGGTTGCGTGAAATGGGTCCAGCTTGAGTGATGAATCGGGAGACGGGGTGCAGATGGTCGGCTTAGCGAAGAATCGGACCTTCAACCCCGACCCCTCGCATATGAGTTGTAATTGGCGTCCCGGGTCTTATATTACTCTTTCTGCTGTTCAGCTCTGGCCTACCTTCCCCTGTCAAGCTAGCCTACTTCTAAGGGAAGATAATAATCTCATTGCTCACCTCTTTAAAAGTGTTGTCTGGAATCTACACTCACCCGAAGCACGTTACAAGAATAAAAGTTAGCGTCTTGATTTAGAAAATGTTTCTCTCCTTTTTTCTTATCATAAGCCTCCTTGTTCCGCTGTATCACTACATCTATTGCTAGATGGAGGCGGGGTCCTTTAAACCGATAAAAAAGGTGGTGGTTAAGAGAAAGTTTTATAGTTATCGAACCACCTATTGGGATTGAAGTTATAATTTAACAAGTGTTTGTTTCAATAGAAATTCGTGAACTAACTAGGGCCGCTCAGGTTTTTTTTTGATTAACCCTGTTGACCAACACTTTTCTCGTTCACTTGATAAACTATAAAAAATTATGATTAGTATTCAGAACTGATGAACAAGATACTAAAAACTGGAAATAACTTTAATCAACAATTTCAATGCCGGAAAGTATATTAAAGATTATGTAAAATGCAAAACTATAATAAGTATAAATAAAGAGCGTAATCTGGTTAACGCTCCTTTTACCCTTAAATTAGAAACTGTATTGACTTATGTTGTTAACCACCATACTCCATTACCTAAGGACCTACCATTCTATATATCCTTTTCTCAATACTTTAGGTTGGTTTGACCCCATTCTTAGAAACTGTACAATTAGCTCTAAATTTATTATAGAAGAAAAATTCTAGAAAGAACGTCGGTGTGAAAAAACAAAGTATTATAGGTAGCCTTAACAAGATAATTGAAATTTGTATAGGCTCTAAGTAATAAATTCGGGCAATATAACAAATAGCTAAAACGAAAAATATACCTGTGAATATATAAGGTAATAATTTAAAAGTAAAGAGGGTACAGCAGAACTCTGGTCTATTAATATTTCTGCATAGGGTGAAATAATAACTATTACTGTTAAGAATCCGGACTATAACAATAAATAATCTCTTTTTAGTTAGTTTGCCAAAATATATTGAAAAATAGAGCCTATAGAATAACTAGAGGTTAACTTTAAGAAAGTAGGCGCCTTCAAGTGCATTTTTATAATAATTGGACGGGTGCTTATGGGGGGATTAGCTTAAAAGGTTTAAATGATATAACTATTTAAATGAAATATGTGTTAGGTAAAATATCGCACTCCTCATTACTGCTAATAAAAAAGCACGGGTTATACTACTTAGCAAATATGACCATAGGGAAGGATTTCTAATATAAAATCTTTACTATGACATCCTGTTCAATAAAAGGGGGAAAGCCATACTAGACTAAAACGGGACTAGCAATTATATTAATAAGTGTATAAGTTAAGTAAAGATTCACATTAATGCCACCTATCATCCTTCATTAAGTCTTGATTTATCCAACCACTAACAGCGTGTATAAGGCACCTCCACCAAGCTGAATACAATCCTTTTGAGCGAAAGCGTGATTTGTATTAAATGGAAATATAGCCAAATTATATAGGAACGATAACCCTTAGACATAACCATCCATCTAATGAGACAAAGTCCGGAATAGCAATTATTTTTTTTAATATCTGTGGTTGGAAAAAATCCTAACCATGAGAGCCTAACACAAGGAGTTATTGCCTCCCTAAATCAAAACATAAAAGTAAATACAGGTACTACTGGTATTCAAATTAAAGGAAGAGAACAATTAAGTAAATTATACAACCGGCGGTAACCTATTGTGGGCAGCGTTGTATC
>JACYFI010000536.1:0-15037 GCA_020975735.1 Ophiocordyceps xuefengensis
TTATTAAACTTTACATGCTCCAAATTTAAATAAGGAATAATAGGTTGCCAAGAGGAGTCAAAATCTATACGGGCTTATCCCTTGTGTGTAGGCTTCTATCCTTCTAGTAGTATTACATTAGGTTTTCTTTGGATAATCGTAACAACAAATGTTTTAATGGGTGATGAATAACAGACCTTTCCTTAGAATATACCAAAAAGGTTCTTATTTATGTCTTTTCAGGAGTCAGCTTTTGTTATTCCTTAAACAACTTCTTTACACAAACATCACCACCCTATTTCCATATTTTAACTTTATCAAGGTTGTTATAATTCCTGTGCTTGATATTCCAAAATGAATCATTTTATCAAAATAATGAAAATATAATTTAAACGTCCGTCTACGTTTCAAGTAAGGCAGTGAATATTAGACTACTACCCAATCAGTTTCTATTTATCCGTTATTTCTAATTTTAAGGAGACCTTAGCGCCTTGTAAGCCATAAATGTGTTTTATTGTGGGGGTTTTTAATTGAAGTTATTAGTTCATAGTAATTAAATAGAAATAATAATCTGAATATAGGGGCCCTGCGGCCGAAAATGTAGAGTTCTCCCTCATTTATTGTCATCATCATTATTTTCCAATAATGAAGAACAGAAGCGTACATAAACACCCGTGCGCTGAAGAAATTGTAAATCTTCCAAATCTTTATACCTAGTTAATTCGAATTTTGTTTATATTATTTTTCCTTAATTATAAAATAAGTATTTAGATCACGGCGTAGTCCAGATTTGAACTGACCACATTGCCTCTGGATGGGGAACAGTAAGTCTCATTAACCTTAATACCCTTGGCTACAAAGCCCTTTGGCTTACTTATTTATATTTTTGTACTATTTATAATACCTATGTAAAACAATAATGTAACGTTAACTCCATTATAAAATAATTAACATTATACAATCAGATACCTTGAATGTAATTAATAAAAATTATAAATATAACAACTCCTTTTTAATATGCTTTCTTTTACTTATTTAGCGTCGTATTATTTCGTAAAGCGTACTTGTTTTGCTACCAAAAGCTACACTTATAATTAAGTAATATATATTAATACGAGCTCTCTTTTGCAAGCCCTTAATATTAATTGCAAGTAAATTAAGTGCT
Source organism: Ophiocordyceps xuefengensis (assembly GCA_020975735.1). Classification (NCBI taxonomy): domain Eukaryota; kingdom Fungi; phylum Ascomycota; class Sordariomycetes; order Hypocreales; family Ophiocordycipitaceae; genus Ophiocordyceps; species Ophiocordyceps xuefengensis. The sequence continues at coordinate 1,145 of JACYFI010000536.1, forward strand.
GTTGGTTTGGGTAAATACATATCATGCACATATTTTATTAAATTTTTATACTATGGAAGAAATGTCATGAATCGAACCTGAAGCAGGCCAAAATGCAATGTTACGGTTTTGCCAATTGAAACTACACCCCCCTAAAAGTATAATTTATATTAATCAATTTTTTAGCAAATTTTTTTTCCTGTTTAGCATAGCTTGCCCTTATAATCCAACACGTAAGCTATAAAAGGCATTTATACTTTTGTGCTGTACTTTACTTTTGTCGGCCGAACTCCCCGTCGCACCAGCAAAGAAAAATTAGAAGATGCCTCCTAACAATAGAAGTATACAATAACCCTTTACTGTTTTAAGCTTTTATAAGTTGTAAAAAAATATCTTGCCAGGCTGGTTTCCTTGTGATTTTTTACCCGTGCTTCGCTATAAAAGAAGAGCTTCACGCAGGTACTAAAAGTGTAAAAATTTTCATTTTCATAGATATACTTATTAAATAGAAAAGAAGCAAATACTCTCTAATTGAAAAGGGGATGATTTCCAACCGCCAAATTACGCCGCCATAGCAAAATGTGTCTTAACCTACTGATACCCTTTCTTGTTATTAATTAACTTAAGATCTAAAAGGGATGCGGAGGCTAACAATATTTTGGAGCTCGTTAGCCAAATTTTAAGTTATATTTTTAGGACTTCGCAGAGGATCGAAACCTACATTCAATTGATTAAAAAGTCTGCATATGTAATTTCACCCATTATACCTAAAGTCCCCTTCAACTGCCCACGGTTAGAAGGGCTTGAACCATTACAACCCAAAGGAATTTCAGTACTCTGCTCGGACCAACTTGGGCTTAGCGGGCTTAGTTAGAGATACAGGCATTTGAATGCAAGGGTGTAAAACACAAAGATATCTAATCTAAATTCATACCTAAATTATTGTATATAATTCTAGGTCTACATTTAATTAACCACACCCTTATGTGGCAACTACTCTTTTTTCTAGCAAAGCACACAACATAAGGGCGATATGAGAAATATCACAACAAAGAAATTGGTTGATCGCTCTTGAAAGAAAAGATTGGCGTTATTTCTTCATATTTTTAATTTTCACCATTAATGCCATAAAAGTTTACAATTGGTTCGCCTCTGCCCTTGTAATTATTTTGTTAAAGAATCAATATGCAATAGCCTACACAAAATTTTGAATTAGAAAAGCTAGATTAGGCCACTGATTGTAAATATACTTAAAAGTTAAACGTTGCAAAGATAAATTATTAGAAGAATGCTTACTTTTTAATCCATAACCACCACCTTATTATTTAAGTTTTATTTAATTTTATTATAGAATATCGAATAAACTGATTTTAAAACTCATAGGAAGCTTGCGCTTTGTCATTTTTTTGTGCTTTTTTTTTTTCTATGCCTTTACAAGGGCTTGGCTAGTAAAAATATAGCAAGAACTAAAAAAATAGTACATAATACTGTCAATCCCACACGGATTGCTTGAACAAGTTCATCGGGTACTACACCCAGGCTTTCTTTAGAGCACCCTCTCGTTCCTGACCATTTCAGCCTTAGACTTAACTATTATTCAACATTCAAATCCAGCATCACAGGGGCTGGGGCTAAAGTAAAGGAATCACTTATTTATTTACTGTTTACTTAGGCAGTATGTTTTCCCAATAAGCTATAAACCCTTTTGTGCCTTTATTTAGGGTGCTTTACCGATTTTGTGCCTTGCACTAGCTAAGGGGCGTAGAAGCACCAAAAAATTACAAAACTATTTTTATATTTTATTCATATTATTTTTAAAGTTATCAATCTTTAATGCTCGCTCTTGAAGTTAAAATTTATGTGCTTATTATAAAGCTAAGTAAACTTTTTATAGGGCCCGGTGTATGTAAACATAACATACTTCTATTTGCTCTTGCCGTGTGAACGAAACGGTATGCCCACAAAAAAATACTAAAAAAATTGAAAAAGTTTTTGTACATAAAGGGATATTTTTCGAGATTTTTTTCTAGCTAAGCCTGTTCAAAGGCCCATGAGAACAAATAAAGCGCACAAAGTTTGGAATAATAATAATAATTTTGCAGTTCTTTTTTAGTTGTTGTTTTCTTCTGACTCCCTGCGTAGCAAACAGGGGGGCTTTGTAAAGGGGCTTTTAAAACAGGAAAATGTAAAATCGCGCAAGCACTCAGAGCCTGCGAACAGCGCGCAAGCACCGGTGCTATTTTTAATAACTATATAGACGAAAAATTTTACCTAGAGATCTTATAATTTAATTTCTCTCTTGAATAGTATAGCTCTCGCATAAATAAAATCCCTAATACTATATATCCTCTATGTGTGCATGTGATGTAGGTTAACAACACAGCCTTAAAATTTTAAAAAATATAAAGCAAAATATTCCTTGTTTTTAACTACTCAGAAAAAGATCTAATCTTGCATCCGCAGGTAAAACCTTGCTAAATCATTCAAGGACAATGCCCAGAGTTTGAGTTAAATTACAATATTTAAAGTTTTGGGCCAGGGCCCCCGCAAATTTGTATACATTATTTTAAAGACGTGCAAAGTAAGGCTTCCTAAATAATATAACCCATGTTACAACTTTGAGCTTTTTTAATAATAAGTAAAGAGAACTCATTGTACTTAAAGACTTTCGATAAACATGAGGTTTAATGTAACTTGTTTAAGCGAGCAGTAAATGCTTTTACCGATTTAAGAATACCGTTATTACCGGCGGTTATTAGGTTGCACCTTATTTACCCCGGACATGAGAGCCGCGGTATGTAACTGTTGACACAACACCATAAAGATAAACTAGACAGGAATACCGAACCCGCGGTGGTAGCATTGAGAAAGAGCTAAATGTCGTAACGCTTGACTACTAAATCTTTTTTATTATTAATGAGGGCTACCAAAGCAGAGTAAAATTTTGTCCTACCTTTTCTTGCTGCTTGCTCTCAACTACTATTACACTTTATTTAATATAGTTTGGTTTCGTTATGACTGAGTTTATTAGAAGCAAAGCTCACTAGGGTGTGTTGTGTCTTTAATTGCTATTGCTTAGCTCTTCGTTTAATTTGTCGTTTTCTATATGCATTTTTGTACTGTACTCGAATAAAGGACCAGGTGACTAGCGAAGCTAGCTTTCTATAAAGAAGCGGAGAAAAATTGCAAACCATACCTTATTTCTTAGGGATCAGCAAGGAATTAAAATCCGGAGCCTTAAGCCTGGCTACAACAAAAGGACAGCTTATTGTTAAACAGGGAAACATTGCATTATCTCGACACTGCACCCTATCTATTTCGAGATAGGGCATGGTTGGCCTGTAAGAGTTAAAGCAGGTCAAAAATAACATTGAACAGTTATACCCTGCAAACAACATACAAAAGTGAGCTTGCGGTGATTATACAAAGAAATCAAATATAGCTAAAGAATAACAGCAAGCTATTGGCAAATACAAAGTATAAAGATTTGCTAATTAATGACATATGTTCAAAGCCGGTGCAAGATTGCACCACTTGCTCCATGATTACAAAACAATTACATTTACGTTTATGGCTAACCCGGCATAGAGCATATTTTTATAAATAGTGAATTATTAAATTTAGTCTTGTATTCTTTAAAATCTCAAAGAGTCGTAGAGATAAAGGCCTTATAAATATCGTAAATTAGTTTATTATCGTATACATTTTATAGAGAAATGATCTTGATAAGGATAAAGTTCGTCGCCTATATGTTTTCCAACTATTATTCTTTAACTATACTTAGCTTCCTTGGCCGTGCTTATGCTAGACATTAATGTCTTAGTAAAAGAACATCCTATGTATAATTTTAATACAAGAAGGATATATAATATCAAAAAGGCATATATATATTTAACATATTTAGGCTCATAAACACAACAGGGGTAACTCATAGGGTAGAGTACCTACATTTAACCTTATGAAGCTTCAAACTGTTTCTTGTTCGGTTGGCGTAACAAAACTTAGTTTATCTATTTTATTTTCCTAATTCCCCTCTAGAAGATAGAAACCCATACTTGTCCTCCGGAGCGTATTGTTAACCCAGCTGCATGTAACTTTTTAATCGACGAACAGCTCGGACACCCCCCTCAAGTAGTCCCAGCGTCGAATGAGGATAAGTAGTAAGACCGAATCCGGAGGTGCCATTCCGCGCACTGCATTTTGGTACACTCTGCCCGCGAATTAGCCCTTAGTTCTATATGTTATCATATCTATTTCCATTTCCATTTCTTCAAGATGTTCAGAACTATTGTGCTTCATTTTTAGATTTTATATAATTTAAAAATTTTATTTTAAATATTGACCAACTTGAGTTAAGCACTCACTTTCTAATCCCGATATACTATTTTGATATAGATAAATCTAGAAATTTCTCCCTTATTCATGGCATACTTCATAACGAAGTATGTCCCCCCCAGATTTTATTATACCGGAAAGCTCATTCGTATAAATCTACTCCAGTATAGAATGTTTTTTAATTCTCAATGTAATTTCAGCAACTTTACATAATCCTGTCAAATCCTGTGATGTTAATACCCTTATTATCTTCATTGCGTGTGAAATAACGGAAGAACTTTTCTTCAATATGTCGAAAATTTTTGTAACAACAAATTCTAACCATGAAAATTCGGACTTGTTTTTTTCTTAAATAATCCTACAATTAAGTAAGGATACTATAAATTTATCTCCATAGGCACCTTATCTCACTGTGTTGAGAGTAATCGAAAACTGAATTGCACTTGTAAACCTAGTTTGAGTTTCGGTTTAATATCTTGCATATGTTTCTAGCCAAGTGCCTTCCAAGCTAGAAATAATAAACCACAAAAAACCACTCGAAGAGAAGGTAAAGCAAGCTAAATCACCTTGAATCTGGTATTTTTTATTTTTATGTAGCGGTCTGATGCCCAGAATTATATCAGGGAAAGCTCCCTTAGTTCGTAGTTAGACTTTCAATATTATTTGGCCCTTAATACTTACTAATTATTTCTATTCCCTTAACAGTTAAATCGTCCTTTGAGTTTTTCAATATAGATAAGGTTTGAGGCTTGACGAGAAGAAGTTTTAGGGCTCACCTAATTTTTGGGTGGGTTTGCCCTCATAATAAGGGGTATTTATGAAATGGACTATTTACTAACACCCTCAACATGCTAAAAAACGTGTGATTTATCAAATACTTGGCAGGATTCCATCCGAGTTCATTACCTAGACTCCTACTTTTCATGGTTTATTTAATTTTTTTTCTAATATAACTTTTAGTTCTTTTTTCTATTGGTGCCACAAAGCGCGCAGCGCGGAAGCTATTGTATTTTGAAGATTAACCCACGCTAAAAAGCGTTGTTCCTTTTTTCTTATGACAAAAAATCCAACGCAATACACCGAATACCATTAAAGATGTTAAAGATCAAGTGTGGGAACATACGTTATTTGTGAAAGAAAGCCCATTGTACTATACATTTTACCACTCTGAAATCTCATAACTTTTGCAGCAAAAGGTCCCAATACGTCCGTTTGAGTTTATATACCTTGAATAGGATACATTTGAATAGAAATATATCCTCAAAAAAACTTATTAAACCTTTTGAATGATGATCACATTCTATCAGCCTCCTTTTTCATTTTAATAATTATACAGAGCGATCTGTCTTAACGTTTAAAAGTTAAGATCCTACTTTTAATTTCAATTCTTATACCTCCAAGTTATTGATCTTTAACCTTATAGGGATTATATATTGTTATATGAATTAAGCTTAAAGCTTAATAGAACTAATCTACCTAATTCGACTTTGTGCGGGCCAGTTTAATCATTGTTAACCCTTTGGTTCAGGACAAGCAAGGGCGCAGAAAAAACAATTTTCCGGAGAATGCCACGCCACAAATCTTTAGTCATTCTATCCCGTAGGATAGGATATTATACAACAGGAGACGCAGTTATTATTTAAATGAAATTTATTTTAAATTTTTAATTTTCTGGCGGGGACTTAAAATAAATGTAATGTTTGTGGTTTGATGAGTGTAGGACTTTCTATTCTCCGTGCGTTCGCTTTTTACCCCTTATGGCTTTAAGCTAGTTTTTATAGTATTAACAGGTTAAAATCGCTCTTTTATATACCTAAAAATTTTCCCTCCACAATAGAAAATTTTTTTTTTCTTTGATTAATTTTTAAAAAGCTAAACAAGCTTAAGGTAAAAGTCCTGTAATTATATTACTAATAGATTTCAATTTTTAGTAGTATATTATATTCTAATTTTTAATTCTTATTATATTTATGTAGATAATGTTACCAACAATAGGGATAAAAATTAACTTGTTATTAGATTTAACCTATTAAGAGTATGACAATTAAGTCAATTTTCATAATCCATTTCAAATATGTGATTTCAGTATTACTAAATTTTAATACCTTCATATTTTTTTCAAATAAATTTATGGAATTTTAGAATTTATAAATTAATTTTAAGTTTAGGAATTAAGAAAGAATTGGTCTTAGCGTATTGGACGATCAGTAGAAAAAGGTGAGATTCCATATAAGGGATATTTCTATGTTATATTTAAGCTAAAATTTATGGGAAATATTTTGTATATTCTCTGCTGCTTTCGCAGGCCTGAAGGTTTATTGATTTATGGCAAGCAACCATTTTTCTTATATAAAAAATAAAAAAACCGTTTAGATTTAAATTTCGATTAAACCTTTTTTATTTATTTTTAAGATATTTTTTTTGTACAATATTAGGCTTCCTATTATAGTATATAAAGTATATTGACTTTATTGTTTGAATGTTTTTAGAAATTATCACGCGTTACTCACATATTATTCTTCTCAAAAGAATTTTCCGTCTCTTTTTAAGTAGTACAAATGTGTTTAAGGAGACCTACGAATTTTATTGATTTTTGAGAAATAATAAATAAAATATATGTTTAATTTTAATTTTTTATTATTTTGATCATTATTAAATCAGGTATATTTTTTTTAAATTTATTTTATTATAACAATATAAATTTAAATTTTTTTCATTCTTAGAAAATAGGAAGGTAATGGTTTTATTTTATCACAGTTATCTCCCCCGCGTTTTTTTTCTTAAAGCCAAATGTTGCTCTTAGAGATTATTATTCAAGTTTATTTTGTTAAATATTTTTGCAGATTTGTTTTATTGGTGTTGGCCAAGCCTTCCTTTATTATAAACAGCATTCCCCTATAAAAGGATAAGCTTTACAGCTAGCTGATCTTGCAACCTGATCTAGGTTATTGGTAGCAAAACCCAGGCACAATAGAAAAGCATAAAATTTATTGTTTACTTTTTCTCTCTGTAAATAGATATAATTACAATGGTTGGTAGTATTAAAGAGGATTTATTGTATATATACGTAATATCACTTAAAGTCGTTGGAACGGTTTTTATTTAACAATATTTGTTAAAAATAAACTTCGCTCAAACGTTACTAAGTTTTTTTAAGTATAATTCCGTGAAGATTTACCCAGATTAAGTGTATTAATTAATTTTATTTCTTCCTTTAATAAGGCGTTGGCTTCCTTGAACATAATAAGACATAATTAAATAAAGCTACGATTTTAGCATATTTACTGTTCTTGCATACTCTAATTGCTGCGAGAAAGCATCCTAGTGATGTGAAAACATTTTGAAAACCATATCCCGTTACCCCCCCCTACTTACGTAGCAAAGGGGATCAAAGGTTTAAGCAGATAGTTAGCGGTGGTTTTGTAGGCTAGTGCCGGAATTTATATTAAAATACGAAAGGCCTAACCAACTTAAAAGCAAAGAAAGACAAAAATACTCATAAAAAATAAGATTATTGAAAGACAACACTCCTGCGTTAGCTTGTTCCAAATAATCCACGAATCTATCCTATTGACATCTTTTGATCCGTATGCCTGCTTACGCAACATGGAAGATTTGTAGATATAAACAGTAGGCAAATTTAGTCCGTGGGCTTTTTGAGTATTAGAAAAACATGAAAATATTCCCTTTTTTCACCACGTGCTTGCCGGGTGTACAAGCATAGAGTTTAAAAAGAAAATCCTCTAAAAATTAATTATAGAAAACTTAGAAAGCTTATAGCCTAAGCGCAGCCTGAATAATTTAACATAATATTTTCAATTATCTCTAATTTACTCATAGGGTTAAAAAATCCTACCCTTAAAATTAAACATTTAAGTATATTTACGTGTTATAATGGGCTTGCATAATAATATTTATTTTACCCTAGGGGACAAAAAAGCAGCATGCCCCCCAGCATTATAAATAATTAATATTAAGATAAGAAATAGTTAGAACTACTAAAAAAGCAAACAAAATAATTATTAAATTATTAGACACACCTGTTATTCTTACAGGCGTCTGTGCCCCACAATAAAACCTTCGTCTCCCTAGCGATATGCTCCGTTTACCAAAGATGGGTTCACCTACTTCAACAATAGTACAATGAATTAGGTTGTTTTACATATAAAATACTTGTTCTATTACGATTAACTCTTTTTGAATTTTTTTTCTAGGAATACGTGACGCTAAACGCATCGAACAAAAAAGGATCAGTAAAGCCCCAGATAAATATAAACTTCTTATAGTAATCCTAAACCCAATTCAGTTCATATGAAAGATAAATAAAGGGTTCTCATACAGTCACATTGGTTCAAAATTACCTTATAATTTCCTAATTCCTCAAAATACCTAATTTAGGAGGTGACAGGTAAGTGGCATAAGGGTCTTCTCGTTCTTCAACCTAAGATGGTAGCTGTAATCCCTTGCACAGCTATCCAATTTTTCCACTAGACAATTATAGAGGCCACCTGTGTAATCCGTTACACCATTCATGTCAAGAACGCATTCAACGGCCCGAGGGCCCATTCGATAACCTTTAAGGACCCTTCACGTTTAAGGCCCGCCTTTAACCCGGGGTTTCCGTCGACCCGTCAAATAATAGTAATTTAATTATCTCTAGTTAACCGAAAAGACCCGGGCACCCCGGGCAGATTTACCACTTTATTTACTATAGATTTTTTTCGAACTTTTCAGCAAAGGCTTGTGTTATAATCAACAGTCGTACAAAGAATTCCTTATTTTCATCCTTCTTCCATGGTCTTACTTTGATAAATTTTAATCAAGAATTAGGCCCTCCTTAATTTCCCGATTGTTACGGGTAAGTCAATTTGCCGGTTCCTTTTCGACCACAAATTTTATCCTTTGGAAAGATAAGGCTTTAATGTGTTACCCTAATTTTTGAATATTTAAATAATATTAACGTTAGAAAATTCATTCCGGTTTATGTAAACGAATTGCTCTAAACGAGCCTAATTAAGAAGAAACTTTAAGAAATTCATGAAGTTTTCGCTATTTTTACGTTCGGAGCCGACGTTTAAATCATTTTCTTTGCTCCCTGTAAAGGATTAAGTATCGAAAAAAGAGGTTATCAAACATAATTTTGTTAAACTATCCTGTCCAAAGACATTGTAATCATAAAATTCTTATAGAACTTATTACCTTGTTGGGGGATTTGTTAAAACTTTTACCTGCTTATAAATACAAATTGTGAAAGCTTTGTAAAAGATGCTCAATCTTCTTTATCTGTGCTGATTGTCGTAACCACTAGTTTTACTTCCTCACCTGAAAATATTGTATCTGTTTCTTTTATGGTATATTTACAAAAACATATTGCTTCGCCTCCTACCATTAACCTACTCCTCCATAAGGTTTGTTATTTAGCAAAGAACCTCTTTCTTCAGGTCTGGGACAACCGGGTTCTACTTTAGGAAATAAAGAATGCAAATTGCTTTAGGCGTTAGTACCCGAAAATTCATACAAGGCTTATATTGAAATTTTAGCTAAATCCTTCTGTAGTAAGTGCTGCTTATTAGGTCAATTACTTTACAGGCATTGTTGTAACAACTGCAAATCTAGCTCACTTTCTCTTCGTAATTAAAGGATAAGCTTTAAGATGTTTAAAATCGTCTCCTAAAGGTCTTTTTTTAACAGAAGAAGCTTAATAAAATCACTGCGCCATTCCACGCATTACCTACTCTGCCCTACATCTTAATATTCTTTATTCTGGTTAAAACAATTCTTTCCTTTTTATGATAGAAAATATTTTTGAAAAACAGCTTTAGGCTTAACCTAATTTAAGTTTGAATTTTTTATGGATAGAATATATGGAAGGCGCTCTTTCTGTCTTTTTTTTTTTAAAAAAAAAAGATAAAATCCAGATAAGTATAATTAAGGATCAAAATTGTATTAGTTACGTAATGTCTTTAATCATTATAAAAAACTAGTATAAAGCCCAAGATTGGGACATTATTTTTTATGCTTAAAGTAATATTATCTAATTTTTTACGTTAATTAAATATTCAAATTCCCAAGCTTTCCTGGGGCCAAGAGTTACACCTTAGAATATTTTAATAACGTAATTGAAAAACCATCTTGACTCGCTGCTCTTTACAGCAGTATTTCTTTCACGTAACTACTGGTTTAGATCCGCATAACCCCATTCCGTATTTACTGAATCTTTCCTAACTTGTTACATACAAAGTTCGATTAGCTGATTCCCTCCAAGGACTTTCGCAATACAGTTTGGTATTAAGGGAGCTTTGGGTGTCCCCCGGTTTTGGTCTTATTCCAATGTCTGGTGCCGTAATCCCATTTTTCGTTGATTGTTAGCTCATTTACGCCTTCGTATCCTTCTACTAGCTTACTTTTTCAGACTTTCTAGGTACGGTTTTCGTTACCATCTTGTTCTTCGATTCAAACAAAAATATATTTTGTGTATTAGATATCAAAATATATTTTTACTATTTTTCCCAGCAACATTTATCTACAAAATGTTGTCCTTATTAAAAAAAAAATTTTCTCATCTCGTTAAATCTTTAGAACCGATATTAAACTTAGAGGCGCCGTTACTTAATTATATCCATAAGCCTGTAAAGGCGGAAAATTTTCCTTTTATGTTACTCATGTCACCCATTCTACTTTGGTTAAACATTATTTATAATTCATTTAAAAAACAAATCCATTTATTTACTTCAAACTTTTTGCTACTCCCAAAACGCCTTCCTCTAACATTAAGTTAATTCTAAAACAATTTTGAAAACTTAGGCATATTTATTGTAATACATTAAAACGATATTTAAACTAGCACCTCTAAAAAATACATTTTTAGCTGACATGCATAACAGCAAGCAAGTCTTGTAATTAATATTGTTAATAGAACCAATTCTTTTAAATTATTAATACTAGAACTGTTGAAGCATTCAATACTATTATAACCTGTTCAGAGATTAATACTATTATAAAGAACATCAATATTTATTATAATTTGAAATACTAATAACTGTTTAGCACCAATACTATCATATACTTTTTAGTATTCATACTATAACTGTTGACGCATCTAATTACCTAGTATTAAATGTTATTAATAGAATTTTTCATTTAAAATAGGTTTTATACGAACACTTAATTACACCAAAAATCTTGTATACCAGTACTACAATGACAGTGAGTCATATAGTCCTTCATACACATTCCCGCCCTCTATTGTACATTGTCGTCGTAAATGTAAGTAATTCTTGATGAAAACGTTCCAAGGGTCAAGGTTTCGGATATTGTTTTAGACCCCGTTAAATTTCGATGCGTCTTCTATAGCTTACAAAGCGCCTCTTGTTACGGAGTTCATAAAATTTTAACTGCTTCTTAAGCCCTAATCTCTTATCGACTTTACATAAAAAAACCTTCTTATTTCAGTTACACTAAATTATTTAGGAACCCCTTACCCCTTTGGTTCCTGGTCTTTTCCCCTTTTGGACAGTACACGAAATCTGCCTTAAAAACAACAATTTTATCCCAAAATAAGTTTTCATATCACATATTGTGAACCATCCGCATTTAGGACAACGGGGGTTGCACTTTGCGGCTAACTTTCGTAAGGTCCCCCCGAAATTTAATAAAAAATTATAAATTAAAAATAAATTAATAAATGTTAATCTAAGCTTGAAATACGAATAGGGTTTCTTAACTATTACTTCCTCTATTTCCTTTGACAGCTTATGTACTTTTAATCCTAAAAATATGTCCCAGGCTCTTAGTTAAATAAGAAAATCTACATCTGTTTGTTCGGTTGAGTCTCATATGTAAAAGTCTTAACTCGATTTACTTCAATCGCCTTATGCAGTTTTTAGCCTAGTAAATATTTGCTATAAGCCTTCTGCGGAATAAAAGAGATTGTTTTTGTCTATTAGTCAAGTGAGCTAAAATAAATTTATCTTTTAACTTTCCTGACTACTTCTTTATCCCTACCAATGTAACTGAAATGGATAATTTTCTTTTATGTCTCGAAATTAGATTTTTAATTAAAACTTAACTATGTCGTTTCTATCACTATGTTTAGGCAGCGGAGCTCCCTAATAAAAAAACTAAGCGTTTGTTTAAAATATTATAACCAGTTTACTTATTCTAAATAATGACTTGCTTCCTCTGATAATAACTGTTCTTCTGGCTTAACCAATACTCTAATATTTCCTAACAGTAAAATTACTATTGCCCAATAGTTTTAATAAACACATGAAAGTCTTAGGCGATTTTCTTTTTAAGAGGATAGGCCCAACTCTTTCCTTATATAAACCCACCTACTTTTTGGTTTAATAATAAACCACTAACCCTTACACAATGACTATTACCATTACCGTTATTACTTCATTTTATTATAGTACCTTCATTTAATTTTTGCTTATCCTAAGAATATTGATTTTCCTTGTGGCTTCGGCTTCGGCAGCAGCACAAAGAATTGCATTTACGTATAACTATTTATATAGTATTTATTGGTAGATGTCTGATTGTTAAAGTAATATATTCTCACAATGTTGTTTTTGTAATATGTAAATTAATTTTTTAAATCCGTAGAAACCTTGTTAAATTTATGAAAAAGATTAATAATTATTTTATTTGCCCTTGCCAATTCTTACGAATGAGGCCCATGACTAATATCTTAAGGCTAAATAATTATATAACTATAATTATAAAGCCCAACCAACATTTGTCGATGAACTGCCACCCCCTTTAAAGTGGGTGCTTGGGCTGCGCTTAATCCATTGTATATCAATCATGGGATTTTACCCCTTTACCCCCAGAGTCATTACCCTGAACGCATAATAGATGTATTACTACTTCTTTCCTTGGTATATGATTGCTTTAGGACGTTCGCCGCAATTTGATGGTTTATGCAGAGGTTCACTTCCTACAAAAAAGGCTGTTACTCCACCTTATCATTCTATGTCTGATAATTCAAGATATATCTTTGCCCATTCCGAGTACTACCCAATTACTCACCTGATAAACAATCTTACATAGATCCCTCCCACATTTTGTACAAAATGAAACTTTTACACATCTTGTCTTAGATTTTAAATTTGTACCTGTAAGATTTTTCTAAAATTGCCTACTATTATAGGTTTCCGTCAGAACAACAAATTCTACTTCGTTTGTTACCGAAATCTACTTAATTATGGATATAGCTAATAAAATAGTCCACAAGCTCTGGAAAGCTGCGGTCTCTTCTCCGAATAATAAAGGTAACACCTATATATACTTTTGTTTCCAGTTTACAATAAAAATCATTACTCGCTTATAATGAAAATTTTTTTATTAATCTTTTCCCACTTTCTAAGCTTTAGTACTGCTTCGGTCTAGTAACACTATGTTTAGTGTGGCTTAAATTGATTCAAAAGATATCTTGTTTTTCCCTAGTTATCAGTATTATAACATGCGACCTTTTACAAACACTATAAGTGCTTATAGCTGATTTAGCTTACTTTCTTTTGGCGCTGTGTTTTTTTCTGAAAGTTTATTATACCTTTTGTCCGCTAGTAGATTTTT
>JACYFI010000538.1:0-11932 GCA_020975735.1 Ophiocordyceps xuefengensis
ACTAATCATCCAACTGCTATTAGGTTTAAAAATGCGCTAAGACTTTGATTAGGGTTGCAAGTCTAGTAATCAAAAAACTAACTAAAAAACGTAATGAACAAACCCCAACTTCGTCACCCACAAACACCAACCAGGTAATTATTTCCGAGTTACTAGTATAAAACATCATAAAAGAAAACAAGGCTTTGAGTAGCTAAAGAAATCTTTTGAATTTGCTTTTAAACAAATTTACCGTACAATTTATTTTATTGGGTGTTTGATACGTACAATGGTTAATTTAATTTAAAAAACTCCTACCTTTGAATCATTACAGATTTATCTTTCTAATTGTATTTTCATACCTCTAACCGTAAGGATGGCACGATTATAATTCATTAAATGTGGATTTACATCAAATAAGATAATCATAAAGTTAAATACCCTATAAATTAGGGTTTTTTTTAAAAAAATGTGAACTATTATATTGGTAATATCAGCAAAGTCAACATATTGTTAAACTACATTGCAATTTACCTCCGGTATTTGAAATAATTTCCTGATCCTAGTATTTTGACTATTTCTCCCAAATCTAATTTAAGACTCTACTTTGTTGAGATATTTTAAATCTCAAATTGTTACTTCATACACTAAATTTAATGTTGGGTTGATGGCGCATACGAACAAAATTCAGTTTCCCTCTGCACACTAACAAATCCTGAAATTTCAATCTGGGCTCAAAATTAATATCAGTAGATTTTATTACAGGTTCTTTCAACAGGGAGTATAAGCGCCCCTGCAAACTTTCGATTTTAACTGTCAGATCAATCTAAATTCATGAGCTTATTTAATATTTTACCATTTGATTTAAACCTTCCAACTCAGGTAAGATGAGCTTTCTTATTTACAATTTGTTAACGCTTGTTAAACAATAAAAATCCGTCGCTTTTTGAGGTTAATAACGGATATTTCTCTAAATAATAAAAGTATTAAATCTTTCCAATTTGAAGTCTATTAATAGTTAACCTATCTCTCCGTTTTAGAACATATGTTAATAGAACCGAAAGACCACCTAACTATTGTTAGTAAAGTGAATATAATAGTTAAGATCTTTTGTAAATGAAACCCTAATTGACAAATTTTTCAATTGAACACGTCCACCCTAATTTACATGTTTTTTTTCTATCGTACTATTTAACATAAATGAACCCTCACGGTCTATTAAACCAGATCAGAACTCTAGGATTTTAACAACTTGTAGAATATATAGCAGAAATATTTTTGTTAAACTAAATGTTCTTAGATGGACTTTGGACCATAAGGAGATTTCAACCTTGTTGCTTGATCTGGAAACCAGTTTTAAAATCCCGTTTCTTTTTCCGGAAACCCCTTAGTGTTACACCTTAAACCGAGATAATTCTGGGGCTTAATCGATCTTTCGAAACGCCTCTAGTCTTTGCCTCTTTTACCAGCAAATCTGTTTAGTATTGTTGACATTTAGATCCGGATGTGTCCATTTCGTTTTCTCTCAATCTTAAGGCTTGTTACCGTACCTAGTAATTACTTCAGCCCGGAAGGAGTATTTTAATTATAACCTTGGGACGCTTAAGTTTCTAGGGAGTATCCTCGGAGTTTGCAGTTTATCCCAAGAAACACCTTTCCTCCTGAGGGTGTCTCCCGAGGATCAGGGCTCTATATTTCCTTAGAATTAGAATAGAAACTAAAGAACTTATTAAATAATACAGGTTAACAGTAGATACTGTTAAACTATCAATTTCAAAATTCAACCCATATTTAAATTGTTCACTATGTTAATCATCATTCTAAATAAGTAATAGATACTTGATTAATTATTTTAATCCTACTTCAAAAAATCCATAATAGCTAATACTTGTTTGTTGAACAATTATACATAGACACATTAATAAACGACTGCCTGACCCCCAACTTTCTACCAAAAAAAGCCCAATAACTATACACCCTAGTAATGGTAACAACCAAACTTATAGTTAAATAACGATGTATTTATATATCAATAGCAAATACTTCCCTCTTAGTCTATAAAAAGCAATAGAATTTGCTGAAGCCAATAGCAATTTGCTCCGGAAACTTCTTCTAATGTGAATGGCATACCGTTTTGTCTAATTAATATCGTCAAGTTAAAGAACTTACCAATATTAGGGAATGATATAATAATAGTAATATTTCTTAAAATAAGCAATTATTCATTATATTTTCTATTAAAATACGAAATCCTAGATTCTATTAAAAAAAAGTGACTAAGGTTGAACTCATGTTTTTATTTTAATATTACAATTACTCTTATTGTACTATTCGCTGATTACATATATATATTATTTAGTCATTAAGACCTGGGGCCATCTGGTAATTTGAAACTATAATCCACTTATGTCCGTAGGCTATCATCGTTTTAGCCTTTAACTAAATAACCCCCTTTTTAGTATGACTTGCACTAAGGGCTTGGGCTGTAACTTCTGTACCCTTAAACCCCCGCCCGGGCCCCGGGACTTTAAGGAAAATTAAATATGACAGTGACCCAAGGCAGCAAAAAATTACTAAAAATGACATTATAATAAATTAAGCCAGTTATGTAGCAAATTGAACAAATTGTTTATTATTACAGATCTAAACCCCTATAGCGCATAGAACTGTGTAATATTCCACATAATTCTAACACTCGACATTAAATACTCTTCTCTCTTAATTAAAAACCTGAAATTTGAGTTAGGTCTACCAGGATATGCATTCAATGTTTATACCCAATGAAGGGGCATAGCCCAAAAGAATGTATTGACCACACCCCGATGTTGTATAACAAATCCTATATGTGTTAAACTCCAGGTATATAACTCCTGGCTTATCTACTTCTAACCTTCCTTAATCCTACCCTGATTCTGAATCAATGTCGGACCCTATATATGAATTCAAATTCTAAAATATTCTTCCTTAGGAATTCTATAAAATCAAAGGAAACTGGTAACTTCAATATCATTTGGTGACCTTCTGCAAACCTGTCATTGAGGATCATTATTTTTCATTCCATTAATATAAAAATTTTAAAAGATGGAAAGGGCTATAAGTATTAAATATAACTGACAGGTGTTAATTTCAAATTAACTCGATTACAAGTCTATAAATCTCATGTAGTTTTCTACATAATTTGACTAATATTATACCTTTTAATAGTTTTCACTGTAGTCTCTGAGGGGAAAGTTGTAATATTCCCTGGCTGATTGGTCCATTGTTTAACATCCATAAGATTTTCACTCATTAAGCACTAAAGCGGCTTTAAGGAAAGTTTTCCGGCATAATAGTGATGAAATTTAATTTTCAGTAGTTATGTAACTAAGATTTTCAACCTTGAAAATTTTATACTTTCTCTTTGAAGATTTCCCCTGAGTTTTTGTTATACTTAATAATAGTACACCCCACTTATATCATAAAAATTTTACCAGCACTTCTAGCTGTAAACAAAACTCCTATCAATTTACAATCCTTTCAGAGGACAACTCTTCCATATATTGTATATCGGATACTCAGTACCTGCACCTCTTTTGTAACTTAGGTTTTCCAGAAGATTCTACCTAAAGCTTTTTGCTATTAACCAATAGCTGATTATCTATGAGTTTTTTCAAAATAATGGGTATTTATCTTTTACTTTTTCCCTTAAAACTCATTAAATATTCTGGTTTCTTCCTCTGAGGCCAGTACGACCCGAATAAAGCTGATTTTCCTTGCACATATTAATCCTTTTAAAGACTTTATAAATCGTTCGCTTAGGTTGTTCGGAGTGTTTATGATCAAGGGGGAACTTCCAGGCTACCTTTTTTAGTATGTTATATTCAGGATTTAATTATATCAAACGTGATGTGTCTCAGAAAGCCCAATCAGAAATTTGCACAGTTATTCATATTGGTAACCAGAAAAAAAAGTAAATACCCATATTTAATTAATGCCTGAAATTATTAAACTAACTCCTGAGTTTATTAAATACTAAGATTAAACATATTTTTGAAAATCTTTTAGATAGGCATTAGACTTTGACCCTACATAAATTCACATTTGTTATTATTAGTGTACAATATGAATCCCTATTATTTTTATCTTCTTTTAGATATCCTTTCTAGCGACAACGGCATCTCAGATACACTTTTTTCGAGGGGCTGGTTATTTTTATTAACAGGGGTTATTAATCGACGAGTAAGTATAAATAACGACAAACTAAGAGAATGTGTTACATTTGTGTACACATATTCAATAAAATTTTTGACTAGGCCAGCTTGTTCTACCATGGTTTAAATACTTGTGTGTAAATAAGGTGCATCCTCAGAAGTTTTTTAGTTAAAGAATTAGTGTATTAATCCTACACTGAATAAAGATTAAACAAATAAATACATGATTTATTAGTAACTCACTAAACGTTTCCATTTTGGTGGGCAGTGCTGCCATCCTTTTGGGAAAAATATAATCTCAAGCGCGCTGAGGCACGTCTAAAGTATAAAATGTATTTAAAAAATATTCTCATAAGTTGGGTAAAAACTATAGAAATTTCTATTCAAAATAGAATTGTTTTTTAGTATAAAGACATACCTACCTCCTCCCTTATACAACATATCAGGTTATAAAACATTTACTTACTAACACCAACAAAATTAAGCTACGTATAGTAATAATAATGACACTATTAAAGCGAATTAACGCAGTTGCTTTCTTGAGAAACGCAATAAGCCTTATATTGATAAGAGAATAATTGGTTTTTTAATTGAAGGGGTTTCTAAGCTACACCTATTATTTAAACACCCTGAATTACTACCCATTTTGCCTCTCCTGCCTCCTAAGATCACCCAACCTGTGGCCACCGTGGCACCTTTTATTTTTTGATAGATTGTAACGGGGTAAAAGTTGCCTTTTTTTTAATATAACTCTCTAAAATGAAGTCTATAATACCCTACTTTGCCCCTAAAAAGTTCTTAATTTGTTAATTTAAGAAACGGCGACGGTGACGAAGTTGCATGCCTCAGCCTATAAAATTGGGTTTTAGCATTATTTTTCTTTGGTATCGGTAGAACAAAAATTGTGGCTCTTGTAGCAATGCTTATTTATGTGTGTGGGAAGAAAAGCATTAGTTTACTTATCCGTATAAGATATTTACTAATATTATTTGATTTATACCAATAAATTAAAAGATTTCTACTAAGTCTATTTTAAATGCATTTTTACTATTCAACATACAAATCCTGCAGAATAAATTACTATAATAATAGTACTATTTATTTACCAACCATTATATCCGATTTTCATAGCCACTCAAGGACCCAAACACAAAAATCACTCAAGAATTTCCCTAAAACCTAAATAAAAGATAAAACTAAAAGCAAAAAATAAACCAAATTTTTACACCAGAAATTGATTCTAACTTTTTTGAACTAAAAAACATGAAATTCCACACCTTCGATTAGATATTTCTCTTGGGTAAGGGTTATGTGGTCTGAATTTTTAAAATTAAAGAGCCAAAAATAAATGTTGTTAACTATTGGGCACAACAAAATAAAAAAATAAAAGTCATACTACTCATTTAACCCATTTTAAAAAGCATTGTACCAATATGGTTACCCATGCCTTTAGCCATTTTTTAATTATAAAAAATAAAAAACATAAAGGAGTTTTGTTATAATGTTATAAGTGAATATAACAAAGATATACGGGACTTGGATAAGACTATATTAATCATTTTAAAGACTTAGAATTTGTGGGTGCGTGACACGGGGTCCAGACGAGAATTTGTTTTATACTTAATAGCCAGAGCTAACATTACCTCTCTATTAGTACAAGCGACCTTTAATACCTAAAATTTTTAATATAACGTTAGTAAATTCATTTAGGGTCCGTTAAGGTGAAAAAGCATTTCCTTTTACTATACTCAAATACTACACAGGCACCTAATAACACCTAGTTAATATAGCCGATTAAACGATAGAAATTAAAAACCTTTATCTATAGCTTGCATTAATTACCATTTGTTACCAAAGATCCTATTGACAGCGAAGGTACACCCTATAAATGAAAGAAAAGTAAAATAGCTAACACTTACAGCCTAAAACAGGAATTAGTTTAAAAATAACCTTTTAATTGATTTACTAAATTTGGTATACGGGAGGAATATATTTTTATCCAGTAAATACCTTCCATGTTTTTTTATTTTTCACTAGTGTACAAATATAAAGAGAATACCTATTGCTACTATTGAAAAATGCATTTTAAATTAGCTAATTGTGTATTGATGTTAAATAAAATAATAAATGCTTGAGTTACTCAATTACTAGATATACCCCAAAGGTCTAATAATACACAAATCCTTTACATGCTTATGTTGTACTATATAGCAAAAATCTTTTTATTCTAAAATTGAAGTTAAAACTACTAGCTGGTTCCTATTATTAGGAGTAATAACAGAAACTCATTAAGATAATATGAAAGTTCAAAACTCCATTTCATTCTATGAGACCTGACCCTGTATATATATCACTAAAAATTGCACAAAAACATAAATACAGAATCTTAGCTATTAGAGCTACAATGTTGTAACTATAGTAGGTATAGCATCATAAAACGTCCCCAGTATGATGTGGTTAAATTTATTCGTCCCAATATTTAAGATAAATAAAAGCAATTTCTATAATGTCATTATTTTACTCCAAGAATGTAGTTTATTTTACGATATCTCCTTTATTCATTCCTGTTCTTATTTTTACGATCTCATCCGGGAAAACCCTGGTTAGTAAAAATGATTTTGTTTCTACCATTTTTTCTATTTTAAGCTCATCCTCAAAAATCTAAGATTTAACACAAGAAAAGGTTGATTTTTTGAAAAAAAAGGTAAAATCTCTTTTCATAATATTTATTAATGATTTGAACTAAACTTTCAGTAGATCTTTTATTACGGAATAAGTTGACCGAATCCAAAGAATCTACTAAACTTTATCCAAAGGTAGTTCATCTCTAAGTAAATGTTGTAGCTTAACTACAAAAAGTATACTCGCACGACTTCCTGTTTTATGTAATTTTTAGTTTGCCTAGTACTAATTTAAAACCACATCACCACCTTGTAAAAACCAGCCTCCCAATTTGAGGGGTCTAATTGAAACCTAAGTGGTAATAATGGTCTTGCTAAAAGCAGACAGTTATCAGGAAAACCGCCTCAATGAGGAAAAGGGAGTTAAATCCCTTTAGTTTAAAGAAGCTCCAAATTTTAATTCATTTGTTGGCAAACCTTCACTCATTAAATGCTCCCCTCTTGCTTCATTAACACTACTTTTTTAAATAATAAATAAATCAGAAGTATTTCTGAGTTTTTAGAGGGAATATTTATCAAATGAGGTATACTTTTTTATAATTTTGATAAAAGAACCTAATTGTAAAAATCACGAAACACCATTTCTTTCTTTACCTTTCTTCCTGGCTGCCAAAATAGCTTTAATAAGTTTTAAAATGACCTGGTCTCTAGATGAAGATTTTGAATTGAGAAATTAACCTCGATTTGTTCAACCTACTAGTTTTTTGGTGATTTCAACCGAATTAAACATTAGAAGCATCCTTACCTGCATCCAAGAATTCCTGATATAACATCAGGGGTCCTAAAGGTAGTTTGCTATTGGAAAAGTTAGACACAGTGAATGAAGTTGTCTTTTGAAATAATTCTTGGTTAAGAAGGGTTATTAACTAGGATAACTTTTTCGAAGCCTGCCAGTGAGTTTGCATATCTTAAACGCGGTAAAGTTAATCCCACATCAATACCATCCTGCGTTGCTCTTTTTCAAATAATACTTTGGTCGAATTGTACACAACTTAGATCGGCGATTGCCACCATTTTCGTTTTAGTCAAATCTTCCTGGCTTTTTTACTATACACTGAAGTAATTTTTAAGTCAGCCACTAATAATTTCTCAATACTAATGGCCTTAGAGCGATAATTTAGGGGTTCTCCCGGAATTTTGATAATTTACACCGACGTTTGTTGATAAGGAGTATTCCCAGTACTTTTTTGGAGAATCAAAAATGAAAAATGTGGCTGCACTTACTTTTTAAATAAAAATCCGTAATAGTAAAAATATAACTAAAGAGAATTTTTATAGTGAAGGTTTATTTCATTAAATCCTGGTAATTAATGCTTATTCACCTTCATACTTAGTTCTAATATTATAAATTATCTAGACTAGTACTTCCTGAATTGGCATATAATAAAACCGTCCTAATAAATGAACTCGAAAAGTAACCTCTGATCTTACCGAATCACTCGCACCTTTCCCGAACCGTTACGTTGATGGGTTCCCATCATTACAGGCTCTCCAGGATTGGGCCTTAGATTTTTTTTTTTATTCGTTGTAGATGTTCTCTATTGACTATGATGTTTCATGTCGCATCTCCTACATAAATGGTATTTTGGCCTTACGATTCGTTCGAAGCCATAATTGCTTTATCTACTTTTCGTTAGCATTTTTAGGATGAAGGTCCTCATCAATGAACGGTGATGGATTCCACTCCTGTAGGTCGGAGTTCAACATAGAACATAGAGTAATACCTTCCAAAGAAGCTTTGGATATACTTCTCCGAGGCATTGAGTATGTTAAACATATGATATCATCCATTTTTGATATTGAAAGGCGCAGTTTTTTTTATTCCTAGTACTAGTTTACGAACCATGCTTTTCTTTCCCCTTTAAGATTTTTTACCATAATTGCAAAAATGTTTGCTTTGTTCCAACTTGAATTGGCCTGGCTAGAGGTCTTGCCAAAGAATTCTTCAAGTATTATGGTCTTTGCTATTAGTTGCTTTAAAATTACTGGAAACGATAGTTATTGTATTATACTCTCTAGATGAAATGTATTAGTAAAGAATTATAGCATCTTTAGATTTCTTGCATTCAGATTAAATTTTGGGTATGGTCCTACCCTTTCTTGAAGGAAACCATTGCTTTATAAAATTTTTTGTGAACTTGTCATCGCGGGGCAGAATTCTCATATTTTTTATATTCTGCTCAAAAACCAATTTTCCTTTCTTCTAAGTAAGTCTCAATGGAATTACTTCTTTTGACACCTAACCCAATAGGAATTCAGCTGTTGGGTTTAGCGTTGGTATTTGGGTTTAAGCTTCGGAGAGCTCTAACCCTTAACTCGTCTTCAAGAATACTCTTATCTTTTACATAAAGGATTTACACAGTTTTTCTTTTGATCCTCTACACCTATAATATTCAGCCATCGGCATTTATCTTAATGTATATCCATCTCTTAAATTTAGGGGTCGATAATCTGCTTGACGGGATTAGTCGTATAAAACTTTATGTAAAATTTTAATTTTGTCTCCCTCAGGAGATTTGGCCTTTCTTTCCTTATTTTAGGGACAATTGTTAAGATGTGGGGTTATAGAGTTTTGATTCCACACGTCGAATCTTCTTTTATTACCGATAAAAACGTCGAGTTATACGAGCAAAGATATTGCTAATTGCGGCTATTATGAATCTTTTAGTTGATTCCTGCCTACGGGAGTGGAGAGAGGTGAGTTATGAAATTCTTCAATGTACCCCGCATATTCCAACGCTTTACGAATTAAACCAAAAAATCGTTGGGTCTTTAATTCTTTCGGTTCAAGACATCCATCCTTTTTGGTTCATGAATCCTATTCGTCGCAAAAACTTTACGTTATTTCTCCTTCTATAAAACATTTTGGCATTAACGAAATTCTCTGTCTAACCTTTTCAAATGGGGTGCTGGCAAAAGCTTCTGTTAGGTCTAATCCCATTACTGCTTTCCCGTTTTGCAATTTGGTTACCTAAAATAGCTTCTAATATCATTTCTTTTTACACATTTCCTGTACTAGTTTGTCACTAAAGGGGGCCTTAAGTCTATGTGTCGTTTACCCTCCGTTAAGTCTTTTGGTATATATATTCTTCTTCCGGGAGTGGAAGTTGGAAAGACCATCTTTCAAGCTATTGATAGTATTTCACTATAACTTCTGTTACGTTCGCATCCAAACGTAGTCAGGTATTATACCCGGAGTCCAATGGGTTGCCTGGCTTACTTTAAATTTTTGGATAAGCTGCGTAATATAATCTTATCAAAAAATAGATCTTATACATTATTCTTCCAATAACAAAAACTTTTTATTTTCTACAAAGTTTCATCAATATCTTCTTAGGATTACCCAAAACCTCAATTGGAAACGTACTGGAATCGTCCAGCGATAGTGGTGTTAGCTATCAGAGCTAAATCACTGGAGTCCTTCCCATAGATGGGACTATTGACTCCGATCGTTACCATGTCTTTGGACACTGTAGGGTAATCCCGTAGTTCCAATCATATTTTTTCTTAATCCGATCCTTAGAGTCCCACTCTTTACGCTTATATGTACCTATTGTACCCTGGGTTGCTGCTTGATCCATGTTACGTTTATTCATCATCCAAATCATACACAATGCACATACCTTTATTTCTCACTTGATAAATGACCCTCGTGGTAGAGAAACCTGGATAAATAGGGTTTCAGGCTAGTTAGCTTTTATCAATTTAGACGGCTCGGCTCAGATGGTCACTAGACTTATCCAATTTTCATCCTTCCCACCTTTTGCAGAGATGGTAAGTTACATGTTCGAGCTTTCCCCGCATCTAACTCTTGTTGCGGTGAGTTAGTATGGATAAAGACCTTAATCGTTTAGACTTCACTAATAATTAATAGCACAACCGCGGCGCATAATCAAAGAAAAGAACTTAATCCACCCAATTAAAAAGTATTTTTAACTCCCTGTAGTGATAAAGTTGAATTCTATATTATTAGTACTTAAGTATATATAATCCATAACGTTGCAATTCAATAGCTAAAAAAATCATAGAAAAACAAATCCCATTAGAGACATCTAATAAAGTAATGATCTCTTATTGCAAATAATAATATAAAGGGTTTCTGTTATTTTTTTAGATGTTGTTCCCCAATTTTATTGAATTAATTTTTAGTTATGATAAACAAAGATTTTTGGTAAATAACAAGCTTTTTAGGGAGATAATATTCAGATACTTAAACATTCTAGGGTAGATAACTCAGTTAAAGTTAAATATTATTATACTTATTAATAAATATAAAATGATAATGAACATATTTGTGTAAAGTTTAGTAACTAATACAAGTAACCCCCCATGTTACCTACCATCCTTAGTAAGATTTACAGTTGTAAAAGAGGGATGACTCATTTAAAACGAAAAATTAATGGAATAATTTATAGCTATTCTATTACAAAAAATAGATATATCCACCGTCTTAGGATTAACGGCGGGGATTAGAAAGCAAAAGAGATAAGAGAGCATATTATTATATAGGTTCAATATAAAATAGTTAACCCTAGATGAAAACCCGTATAAATAAAACAGGAGAGGTTGCAAAACACTATAAAATTTGAAGGGAGTGCTGATATAAGGAACAGAACACATGTCCAATAGCAAGTACAGCTATCTTTAATTTTTCATCTTATGATCATTATATGAAATGCTATATATTTTTAGTCTGTATTCGAATCTGAATCAGCTAAATGTGTGAAATAAGGTCTCGTAAATGCGTCTCTAAAAAATATTATATAATCACCTAAATCAGTCAAGGTTGAACCTGGAAGAAAAAGGAAATCGAACTTCTTATGTACAACGTATGAGATTTTAGAAGTGTTACCTTAAACTACCAAGGTCTTTGGAAATATAGTAGGGCTGGTTTTATAATAGTCATAATAAATCAAATATAGTTTTATTATGACGCGGCTCGCTGAAGACCCCAAATATATATAAGGTAAAATAATACAAGAGCTATTAGACATATTTTTTCACTTTATATGGAAGGCGTTCAGCTTTGCATTCAACAAAATGCGTTTCGCTTTAATATTGAATTTTAATGTTTTATTTAAT
>JACYFI010000554.1:0-10535 GCA_020975735.1 Ophiocordyceps xuefengensis
TTACCTACAAGAAAGTGAAGTATTGAAAGGTTCTATTTTTAATACCTTGGTAATACCCAAAACTCAATTTGATCTACTGAACAAGAGGTCTCAGGTTAATAACCTTTAAACAAAAGAGATTTTTAATTAGATTACCAACATGTTACCATTATTGTCTCAGGATCTATTTTGATTATAATAATTATAAAAAATTTTAAAAATGATCGTTCAATTAAATTTGTTCTATTGTTTATTCATCTGAAGATTTTATTTTTACTAAGGTTTTAAATAATACAGGGTTTGCGCCCGTATGGCTTTTAAGTTTCAAAATATGACAACAACTTGTCTCAATTTTTAATAATTTAAATATTTACAGAACTAAGGGTATTTTTTCAATATAATAATTAATATTTTGGTCTACTATTTAAATTAGTAGTTCTACTCTGATAGCAGCTTTGGGTTTTATTTCGTTCTAAATTTATTTTCAATGTGGGACATATTAAAAAATCGCGAAATTTAAACTACAAATATTCAGAATTAAGCTTTCATATTAATATTGTTGTCTTTGCAGACAAATTCAAGATACACATTCTATTTATAGGATACTTTACCCTAGGCCAAAGTAGTTTCTTACTGAAAAATGCCGCGGCTCCGCCATCGTATAAACCCTCCTAATCACTACCTTAGATCTAGATATTAATATGCTTTACTATTTTTTTTCCTATATTTTAAATCCAACAAGTTTGAGTTTAAATCAATCAATTAATCTATGGTAAAAGCATAACATATTTGAGGAGTCTCTCAAGTAACCTTTATAACATGAGTTACAAAGACTTACACCCTTTCAGATTTTTGTTATCGTTAATCAAAGCATAGATCCCTTTTTTTTTCTGGAAATTTGATCAATGGCCACTTTTATATTGTATTATTAAAGAAAAGGATAGTCGTCTGTAAAAGCAAATACTATTTGTAATTGAAGGGATAAATATTAAATTGACCTTTAGGTATCTTTCTGTTTTAGGTACCTATTATTGGTCCATCTCTCTGTCAATTAAACCATGCTAAAATTATGAGAAGCAAAATTTATAATCCAAATTTATTTACCTATCATTTGAAAAACGAAAGAAGAGGAAAATAATTCTACTCTCTATATTTTTAAATAGACTTATAACATATATTTTTTGGTGTACGAGTCTCCGGAGATTATTTAATAAATCAAATTATTAACATCCTGCATGATTAAATCTAATAACTATCATATTATCTGTCTTTCCAGCAATTGGGACAAATTTACGAGCTGGCAGTATATTTACAGCTAAAACAGGTAATGATAATAACAACAAAACAGCTGCTAATTACTCAGCTTCTCCCAAATAAAGCTAATTTAAAGGTTGTCTTATACCTGGTTGTCTCATTTTAAGCTTGTTATAAGTAGTTATGAAGATTATTGCTCCTAATAAACTACTTACTACCTTGAAGATGTAAAAGCAAATTATAGCAAAAGTTCTAACACTAGGTCCGTATGACTTGTGTAATCCCGACAGGGAGGAGGAATAAAGGATTCAACCCTGTCCCTGCTCCGCCTTCTCTCAGGCGGGGCAGAAAATTAAAATAAGGGCTAAACTAGGACGTAATAACTCAAAAACTTATTTATTTTAATCTAGCGGAATCGTGCCGGAAGGTAAAACTAGTAGTCAACGCTACTAAAAATGGACAATAGCTTCACCCTATCAGGAGGGTGGCTTCGCCGTGGTAGTACCGGGATCCCATTGTATACAAAATTCTTTGGGTTTCCTGCATATTGTTCTCACAACTATATAGTTTGCACTTACTTATAAAACTACATTTGCTTAAAGAATCCTTTTAAGAAATAAAGGTCTATTATAAATTGCACTATGCTCTTTTTTTTTATAGCAATTAGCTTTGCGCCAAAGCACGAGAGATACATGCGATTAGCGCAAGGTTGATATTAAAAATTTACACTGTTTTTAAACAGGCAATTCCCTTTTAAAATACTAAATAAGGGCAAGCCCTATGATTATATACCCCTAAAAGCTATAAATTAATTATAAAGGTCTCAATTGAAAACAAGTTCCTTTTATATCATGCTTATTTTAGGCCAATTTATTTTAGTTTCTAGTTTTTTGCTGCTAGCAGCGCAGAGCTAGGAAAGTTTTTTTTACAATATTCTTTTTCATCCCATATTAATCTCAATATTATATTCATATTGAAAGATATCTATCTTAATATTTTATCAACTTACATAGATAATGGTTATCTCATAATACAAAAGATAAAACCCTTCTACCTTTTAAGAATTTTTTGTGTTTTAATTGTAATTTCCACCAATAAATCCAACTATATTATTTAAAACCTCTATAAGTTATATTATAAGGTAAACAATCTACTTTAGGGTAATTCTATTGTAAATCCATGCATGAGATTAGTAGGTCAGTTGTCTAAAATATAGAAGCTTTTCCTTTTAGTCGTATATATTTGTTACAAGCCGTTAATAACTAAGGATTCTTGTTTAAAGGTAAGATATTTATCTTTTTTTAATAACGGATCTATTCTCAATCATTATATCAATGGATATGAAAGTCAAAATTTTTTATGTTTTTTTATTTTTTACCCATTCCCCTCATATTAACGAACTTATTTTAAATCTTGCCTTTATAGTAATCGTTAAGTTCCAAAACATCTCTCATCTTATTATTCAATAGAGCTTGCAAATCTCTTTCTAGTTTAAGCCTTTGCGAAAAGGCCATACGAAAAAAAAACAAGCATGAAAACAACATTTTATAAAGTAAGGTTTTAATAATTGAAGCTGAAATATATAGTTTGAAGTTTAGGATTTATTAACTATTCAAATTTTAACGTTATTATATCTAAAATATTAACCATTTGCTTCCAAATCATCCCTGCATAGAATTAAAGGAAATTTTATTTTCCAAGTAGGCATTCCCGAAAAAACGCGAATAGGAAGCCACATTTTTTTTATTCACTATTTGGTTTAAACTGATCCCAATAGCCTTCCGGTTCAGCAGTGAGGTACTAAAAGCTTTCCTGCTTGATTATCTTTTTTCGGCGCTTGTTTCCTTAAGTAAAATAAGACTTCTATAGGAGACCTTTTCATTAATTTATTTGATTGCTTTATTCCAAATAGCCCTTGGTTTTGTTTTTGCCCCATCTCGGGACCCCCTACCATTAAAAGGCCATAAGGAAATTTACCAAAAATCACCTATTAAGGCTGGCATAACCATAAAACGATAAAGTCATCAAAATGGCGTAGGGGTTTTACAATAACATTATATCACTGGTTTATTTAGATATGGAATTGACCCCCTGGCCACTAAGTTCTAAATTCCTTATTAGAACTGATAAAGCTGTACCCTATAATCCTGAAAATAAGGCAAATATTAATATAAAGTTCCTATACTTTAGCCCGTAGTGGAATTAAAATCATCTTCCCAACCTAGATATTAGACTTAAATTTTCAGGCGATTTGTCCTTGCTTTTTGTTGTTTCCATTCTCGTCCTTGCTTTGTACTATTGTAAAAATTGATAAAATATTTCAGGAGTTACCATTTAATGAGTTTATTCTATAGTTTAACTAAAATAGCAAATAGTCCAAACTACAATTGGGGAAAGATGTTATTTTGATCACTCTGCACAAAATTTTTTACATTTTTCGGTAAGACTTATCGTATCTTTAGCTCTCTCACTAAAGATAAAAATTCGAATATACACCCACTTGATTACATTTAAAATGCCTCAAAGCTAAGTACTAAAAATAGGCTCGAAAAGGCTGCAATTTACTAATAAAATATATATATTTTAGAAATATTCATTCTTATATAATATATACTAGTTAAATTTAATTAAGAATTCTAGTATTAAACTTTATCTATCAACGTAAAGAATTTATGTGATGAATTTGAACTCCATACCTAATGATTTGCAATCACAAAGTGTATATTCCATTTTTTACAAAACATAATTCTTTTTTTATATTTAGAGTCAAAATTTATATAAAATTTTCTATTTGTATATACTAGGACAGAAATTAAAAACATACCAAGTATTACCTTTAGTATCTAATTAAGTTTTTTTACTATTAAGTTT
This sequence comes from Ophiocordyceps xuefengensis, assembly GCA_020975735.1. NCBI lineage: Eukaryota > Fungi > Ascomycota > Sordariomycetes > Hypocreales > Ophiocordycipitaceae > Ophiocordyceps > Ophiocordyceps xuefengensis. Next base: position 4,105 of record JACYFI010000554.1, read on the forward strand.
TATTATTTATGATACAAGTCTATTATTGAGTTTGTTTCATATTAATCTAAAAACAGGAACTAACACTAAGAAGTAAGAAAAATATAGAAACGTATCTGATTTTGTTCCAAGGTCTATAAAATGGGACTTTAACATGTTAGCTCTAATCTGCATTAATTTCAAAGAGTTTATAACCAAAATTTACATAGAACATTTTTTTGGTTATAGTATGAATGTACAAACGCTTTAGTCTTATACCCTAAAATCTACTCTAGGTGTCTAAAATAATTAACTAATGAACTTTAAAACATACGGCTTGACACCCTAATAATTTTGATTAGGTAATAGGTTTAATATGCATAAACAGGTGATAAATTCATTCTGCACTATAGCCGAGCAGGTGTATTGCTAGGATTAGCCATTATAAGCTATATCCCTATCTCCTAACACATTTAGGCATTAAAAGAATACAACTACTTAAAAGCGAAAAATTAAAAGATGATAATTGTATTAAAAATCTTTAAGACTAAGTAGTAGAGGAGCCGAAAAGGGTTATTCTATCATAGAACCAGGGTTACACTCCCTAAGGATTACTAGTTCCAGCCCGAATCGCTGCGAACAGCTATTAAATGCATTTGTAGCTATGGCGGTGCTTATAAATAGGTAATACAAAGTGTTAGAGGCGAAGAACTCTTTAAAGTTGCGAATTTACAGAGACAACCTCTCAGATGATCAATAAATGGGAATATATTTTTTATTTATACTTTATATTATTCAGATATTGATTTAGACTATGTTCTTAAATCTTTAAGCGCGCTCGAGTTGTGACAAACCCTGCTTCAACTCCTGGGTGCTTTCGCAAGCAGCAGCAACTTCAAATTTAAAGGGGTTTATCGTGTTTAAGCCTTATTGTTTGTTACAACTTCACTATTCGTCGTTGAAACATTCTTAATTCTATTTACTGACTGCTTGGCAGAAAGTACCCAATTAAAGGTTCCGCTACAAATAATTTAATTTTAAGGGAGGTACATTATTAAATGTCTCTTGTACATTTTGCCTCCTCTTGCCTTAAAAATAATAATTATTATTTTTAAAGTGAATTGGCCCGTTTATAGTTTAGGATATTTTAATTGTTATAACGGATGTCAATTTTTGGTAGATTTTTTAATTCATTTAGTGTATTGGAGTAATGTACTTTAACCTCCTATCAAAAGGATGTAAACCATTAAAAGAATACAAATTTATAAAGGTTTTGTATATCCAGACTTCGAACTAGACAAAATTGAACGGTGTTATTGAGTTGTACTATTTTTTCTATTAGTATTAAATACTAATTATAAATGCTTCTATTAAATATTAGTGCATTTCTTTATGTTTAATGAAAACAGCCATCATTATGTAACCTTTTTAAGCAAAAGGCATGGAATCCTTCCGAGCACGTGAATCCGTATTGTTCCAATTTATTTGAGAAATTGTAAAATGTCTTATGATATGCACTTAAGGAAAGTTTAATTCATATCTTTAATCATTATCTTTAGAAGGTCATTTCCGAGTATAGTGTTTTTAATAATTCACTTTTTTTAATATATTGCATAGCTACACTTAAATGATTACTTAGTTTTCGGGTTAGGAGAATATATCTTTTATGAATTTAGTAAAGGGAAATAATACTATCTGTAATTCAGTTCGCTATTTTAATACTAGCTTTTTCACCATTGTTGGGCTTTCAGATCCTTTATTATATATTTATACTACCTAGTTTAAAACAGAATTGAATATACCTCAAATGTAGAATATATCGTAAATGATAAAGGAATAGTCAATTTGGATTTTTATTTACTCCTTAGTTGTCCTAGTTTTATTTGATATAACCATCTCCATCATATTTAAAGGCTACTTTAAAAAAAGCTAAAAAAAGGACGAAAGGAAGTTAATAATCCTTTTTAATCAAATGTTTACTATCTCTTTTTTAAAAGCGTTTTGATGTACATCGCCTATTGTAGCGCAATACTGAACTAATAAATTACCAAACAAATAAGGGCCAAATTAACTAAAACTGTATTTCGTTTAACCAACACGTTTGTCCTACTTCAAGGTATACACTTAATTAAAGGTTTAGTTATGACAGTTGGCACCTCATAGGTCTCATTTGACCGGTAAGGGTAAAACCATACAAACTACTTTTTTATATTAAAAAGCCTGTATATCTTCTGGTTCGAATATACAATTATCCTAAAAAATCATGATAAAAAGTTTCCCGAGCTGGGCATTAAAGCAAACCCGTATTCAGCTACCCTACTAGTGACCCATCCCGTCGACATTTCTATGGGAGACCGACGATCTTGTATACTAAGATAGTTTATATTTTAACATCTTTTACCTGAGGCTATTTTGCGATATGAAATTATAGAGTTCATTCCAAGACCCTTGTTCCAGGTCATTCCTGCTTTAAGTTTTATTTTTTTCCATAAATTACACTAAAACTTATACTGCAGACATAACTATATATGTTATTTATATAATCAACAATTAAACGTCCTTTTAATAATTTATAGAATTTTTTAAGTTCTTATGTATTCGTTTTAGTTGAAAACTTATAAAGCTTTTCTTCCAGTTCAAACTATATCTATTAAATTCACCATAAACTATATATTAAGTTGTTTTACAAAAATTGATTTAGAAATTCTTTTTTTCATCATTAAATCCCTGTCCTGTATAATCGACCATTTTCTATTTAGAGCTGATTTTCCAAGACTCTATTTGTTATATAATAAAGGGTTTTTACCCTGTCTTAAATCTCTTATTTGTTTTTCACGTTGTTACTACAGTTTGAGCTTTTCATTTTTTATTTAATTACTTCTGTAAATGTAAGTTATAACCAAACTAGATCCAGCTTCAGGTTTAATAATTATAATTCAGGGTAAAAGAGACTTTTTAGAAAAAGTCTTCAAATTAATAAATTGATCTTATTTATTTCTTGAATTAGCTTATTTCAGAAATAACTTAAAAACAATGGAATCAAGTTATGTAACCAAATTTTATTAACTGAATTTTTCAGGAGTACTGACCACTTCAATTAGGATTCAATGATTTGTTAACCTAGAATTTTATTTCTTTTTTGCCCTTTAGAACAAGATCTTCTATGAAATAACCACACATGTTTCTTTTTATTTAAAATCACTATAATACCACTAAAGTCTTTAGTTTCTCTTAGCCTATATTTTTACTGACAGATCCTTCACCTAAAATTTAACCATAAAATAAAATTCAGTTTAATATTTTAGGAGAATTTTTTAAAAAAAGTTTCATTTCGTTTCTCATTGGAATTATATGATGCAGAATAATATCTTCTTATTGTTTGACATTGTTTTTTAATTATTTTGCTATTTAAAATATTTTTATCATTTTGGGCAATTTGTAAAGTTAACCCAAGAAACCGCTACTACACTAAAAGGATAAGGAATTTATAGGCTCCCTATGTTACTTTCAAGCTAATGTTTCTAGGAGCTCATATTGATGGCCGTATGCAAACCTCTCCTAATGTGCAAGAGACCTAAGAAAAAAGGAAATGCTGAAAGCTATATTACTGTGTAAAACACAATAGTCAACCGTTGATCGTCCAACCATAAATATGCCTCAACAAGGAATTGAATGCCCTCAGGTATGACCTAAGTTAAGTAATTCAATAGCTAAAGTTACACCTGTAATTATTTGTATACCTTTAGACAAGGCCTAGTAATGACCAAAATTTCCCATAGAATTAATTTATATTGGTTGGTTGCCGAATGGGAATCGTACTTCTTAAGCGGTTAACTAATTCTTTAGAAAGGATGCACTTTTTAATAATCTCATAGTGTTATTTTTTAAAATTTAAATAAATAATGATACTTATACCATAACGAACTAAACCGTATGACTTTTCATTTTGAAATAATAGTAGTACACACCTAGTCTATTCAAATTAAGAAATCTCAGTAGGCCGGTGCTTGAAAGCCTGCGGGAAGGCCGCACACTTGTCGCCTACGGATTGGTTATTTTAATTGATATTTTTCAGGCCTGGGTATTATAAGCTGTAATAAAATGTGTAATTTCTTTCATAAACGCAACTAATAATATACTTATGCATTTTCAATAAATTATAACCTTTTAATAAAATAATATACTGCAATCTTGGAAATTTATTTGTTTGCATTTAAACAATAAAGCTAAGCGCCAGCAAGCCTTTATAACTCTGTGCACCCACTATAGTACTTCATTTAAGGTAGCAAAAAATGAATAACAGTGTCGGAAGAAAATTAGGTTTATCCCCCCGTCTAACTCGAATTATTCGGTGACATTCACACTGCTTGCTTATCGAGGTATCAATTAATTCTCCTGAACGCCTTTTTTAGCCCCTAGGCTCAGTTTTCTGACATTTATTTCTATATCATAATTATCTGAATGCTGAAGCACTATTGTTTCCTTTGGACTCCTTTTTAACCCTTATGTCTCTCAGGCTAATAGTACATTTGATTATTTTTCTTTTCTACTACTTTACCTTTTGGCTTTATTACATCTTCATTTAACCAGTATCTGTAACGATGTTTCTGCTTTTATCTACTCCTTTTACCTTTGTCTTTTTACATCTTTAACTTTTCTTATTCCTTTCGAATGAGCAGAATCTCAAATTCATATCTGCCTTGTACAGAAGTCAATTATCTAATCTTCGGCTAGCGACACCATAAAGCTCTCGTCATCGTGGCTATTGGCAACTTAACATGAGTTGACATTAAAAGGAGCGGGGCTGGATGGGCGCCAGCTTGAGGTTGGAATTCGGGACACAGGGTGCAGATTGGCCAGGCTGAGGAGATTCGCGCCCTAGACCCCCCCTTCAATGGAGTTTAAAGATGCCGTCCCCGAGTCTATTGATACTCTTCTGTTGCTGTTCCAGCTTCTGCTTACCTTTCCTGTCCAGCAGTTTTTCTAAAGGCAAAGAAATTAATCTCCATTTGTCATACTTTTTACAAGTTGTCTCGATCTACCTCGACACCCCGCACCGTTACCAGAATGAAAAAAGTTAGCGGTTTATTCGAGACATTTCTCTCTTTTCCCTTAGTCATATAGCCTCCTTTTTCGCCCTACACTATGTATGCTTTAAGAATGGGCGTCCTTTTAACCGATAAAAAGTGTGGTAGAGGAAAGTTCTTATAAAGAACCACCTTGGATTGGAATTATACTAAAACAAGTGGTTTATTCATATAATTCGTGAACTACTAGCCGGACTCAGTTTTTTTTGATTAACCCGATAGACCAACAACTTTTCCTTCGTCCACTTTAGATAAACTTAAATTATGTCTAGGCCTATTAGAACTGATACACAAAACTATTAAACTGAAATTAAACTAAATCAAACAATGTTGGTCGCACAAAGATATATAGATCGAAAAAACAAAATACTTATAAGTATATAAAGGAGCGTGAATGCTGTTAACCGACTCCTTAACTTAAATTAGAAACGTTTTACTTATTGTTGTTACCACTCCCATAACCATAAAGACTACTCATTTCTATACTTACCTTTATCTAATACTTGAGTTGTTTGACCCTCCTTAATTATCCTTAAAAACTGTATACCTATAAATTTATATAGAAAATTCTCTACGGTTAAGAAAACGTTGGGTTAAAAACCAAATATAGTAGTAGCCTAAACTAGATAATTTGGAAAATTTAATATGCACTAGGTATCAAATTCAGCGATATACAATAGCCTCAAAGACTGAAATACATTAACTGATGAATAATTTAAGGCGAAATAATTTAAAATAAAGAGTGGTACAGGCAAACTCTGTTCTTTAATATTTTCATGCGTTTAGGCTGAATAAATATACTAAATTATCGATAAAAGAATCCGGACCGTTTAAAACCCAATTAAAAGATATAATCTTTATTAAGTAGAGCACAATTATATTGAAAATAGAGCTAGAGATAACTTAATGGGTAATATTTAAGAGATATGTTCGGCTTATGTGCATTTTATAATAATTTTACGGGTCCATAGATCTGCTAAAAAAAATGTTAAATATATAACTTTTGAACTTGATATAGTGTGTAGAAATACGGCACCTATTCGCCTTAAAATACACCATTTATACTCAAAACCGCAATTATTGACCTATAAGCAGTTCTTAAATAAAAATCTCTACTTTAAGAATCCCGTCATAAATAGGGGGAAAGCCAACTAGACATAAGTGCTAGCATTTAAATAAACTGTATAATTAAAGCTAGGAAGTCACACATTATCCACAACTTACTTAAGTACTTGTTATCAACTACAGCGTGTATTAAGCCCTGCAACCAAGGAAATAAAAATTTCCTTTGTAGAAAGCAGGGGTTTATTAAAATGGAATACAGCAATATTATTAAGAAAAAACCTATAGCGCCTATAAACCCATCAAACCAATGAGCATAGCGAA
>JACYFI010000555.1:0-11339 GCA_020975735.1 Ophiocordyceps xuefengensis
AAAGATTACAGATAAAGGTGTGTAGCTTAAGCTCCCTCAAAGGTAGTCTATAAATCGATCGTGAAATACATACACCTTGTATAGGAAATACTGGGGAATAGTGAGTGAATATAAGGCGTCCCTAAGTCCATCTTATAATATATATAGTGATAAAAGAATTCCTTGACTGTAAGGTCGGTAAAAGATGTATTCTTGGATATCGAAGAGTCATCAGCGTTCGATCTCGCTGAGGGAATTTAGACCTGCCGTATTCTTGTCGCTGGCAGAAGCTTATCCTTGAAACGGTTCTTAAGATATGTCAATATTTGGTTATAGTAGGGCGGAGGCTATCGATACCCTTCGGTAGGCTAGGGCTTCGATAGTATTCCTTGCTGGGCGAAGCTAGAAAGTAAGGATGCGAAGCAATGGATTGGATTGAAGTGGTAAAAGGATAAAAATATAGAGGGAGGGGAACCCACCACAGCAGGATAAAGTTAATAACAGGGGATAACATAAGAAGCACTTAATAAGGACCAGGCCTTTTAGTATGTGACGGTACAGATTTGATCGAGTGGCTTTAAGGTTGGTAAGTTTGATTTTATTAGGTTTGTTTAAACCACATTCGTTTCTGAATGGATATTCACCTGTATAGCGTTTATAATGGCAGGTTGGCTTTTAGGTAACCTAAAGCTACAGCTTTATTCTAGTCCCCCCCCTTAGCATCCTGTACGGGCTTGTTGTACCCAGATAAAAACATAAAAGAGTGTAGGTTTAATTGGGGAAATAATCAGGTAAAAGCTTTCAAACCTTTCAAATTCTTGTTTCAAATCCCCAGTACTGTTGAGTTAACCTAAGAAGCTAGGATTATATACATTATAACTTATTGTTAACCGTTATTTACTAATCAAAATGTTTGCCTGACCTATCTCGAGAGAGAATTGAGTGTGGCTAAACATACCCCTTTAGGCTAGGCAACCATCTAGCCACCCTGAATGGGTCAACAGCAAGGGGAATCGGATTAGAAAATTATGTTCAAGAGATTTGTGAAGGGCAAGGGCTTGTAATGAAAATCCGTAAGAGGCTGCCTGGTCAAACTATGACAAAATAAAGAGGCTGGTCTATTGGTGCTTATTATCCTGCAGTCTGCTGCGATAAAGCTAAGAGGGAGTGTTACAACTTAGTTACTTGGGTTTCAACTTAACGGCCGTATCCACCAGAAAAGTTACAGGCATACAATATCTTTCCCTGGATCGAATGAGTTCCAGCTCCCCCCACTCAATTTCTCGAAGGAGCATCCGCGGGGGGGTGCAAGGCCCCAGAGGGGAAAACCGTACGAGCTCTAGAAGTTATACACATGCAGCCTGCACACAATGAAATAATTATTATTTCATGAAATTTTTCATGTGCTAACGGCTATCCTTTGCCTTTATTTCTTTAAAGGTCCACATACCCCCTAATCTCGATAGGGCGGGCGATGCGCTTTCGGTAGGTTACTGAGGTAAAACTAAGTAATAAGGTAGTATTTTTGTGCTCAAGAAGATATTATTCACATTCTTTAGTATTTCGAAGGGTTATTAAATTTCGCACAATGGTATAATAAATTAAGGTCGGAACGTTTATTTACAATAGACTGATAAAATATTACTTGAGTTTTAGTTATGATTTTATATATTAGTGATTATTAATGCAACAACACTGATTAACGATGTTCAAGATCCACCAACGGGTTATGGCTGAGTTGGGTTTAAAGCGCCTTCCTGGAAGAAAGGTTTCCTGGTGTTCGAATTCACAGTGTAACCCCGATATATTCAATAACCTTATTATAACATGTTAGAAATACAGTTTAAAAAACAATAGATATATAAGGTTTTACTTGTATTTATTATAAGTATTATAAAGAAAACTATTTATGGAATTTTTATGGCCATGTATCAAAGAGACGTTTTTATATCCTAGGCATTAGAAACCTCCAATATTTTTTTAACTTCTGCCTTTTCTGTGTGAAGGACTGATTGTAACCCTGGGTCTAAATAACCCTTATTTTTTATCCTAAAGCTCTTTTATTTTGAAGTTTATTAAGAAATATGGTTAACTTTATTATTTTTACCTATAAGATGAATTGATGAAAAGTGTCTTCCGGTCTTCGCAGCATGCACAAATTTTTCATATCTTAAAGAAATTAAGGGAGAGGTATCTTCTGATTGTTTGCCCTGTATTGTTTAATAAGGTCACGCAAGTAAACTATGTGGGGCATGAACGAATATTTGGTGGTACTTCTATAGTACTAAGCTCAAGAGGAATCTAACTCAAAAACGAAGGTGAATTTGAAATATCTTTTATACTTCAGGAGAAATAAATCAAATAGAGTTCATGGATTAACAGTGAGTGAAAATATAAGTAGCCTAGTAACTCAAACGGGTAACAAAAGGTTTAAATAATGGGGAACCCCTTCCTCAAAGCCTAAAAAGTATAATTCTAGCGATAAGGTTGGAAATGGTACCCATGAGGGACTAAAACGAAAAATTTAGTAGTTTTATAAGCAGTTCGCTAAAAAGAAGTACTTTTGCAAGTGGGGTCAACCAAGTTAACGTTTAGGATTCGCTAAGCATATGCGGTAGCTTTAAAACCGGGACGTTATAATAACGAAACAGTGTCTGTAAGTTTAGACACCCGATAGGACGGTGGGATTTTACCATAGATCAGGATTTTATTAAAAGTCCGAACGGGTGTTTTTAGCATAATCTCGAAGAACTTGTGTAGGGTGTCTAGTTGAAAGATCAACACTGCCTGTGATAGCTAGGGTTTGTAATAGAATAAGGATGTAAGCCAATCTTTAAGATGGCCATGTATGTAGAAAATGAACTTTCTGAGATAAAACCATCCAAATTGAACGGGAAAACCCTTAAAGGAAATCTACACCAAACAAATATTGGTAACATATTTTGTGGTGCACAGGTAATGCTCGTGTAAAAGGTAAAACATGATTGATATACGCCTATAGATGGGCGATCACGAGCCCAAACTACCTATAGGGTGTCGAGGTTCATGACCTTAATGTTGGTTGGCCTTATAATATCATGCAGCCGTTACGCCCAAGGCGTAACCTTAATTATAGGCTTAAGATATGAAGTCAGCACCTATCGAGGGGATACAGCATAAAAATACGAAAATTAAGCCAAATAGGTTCCTTATTTTTAGGTTTTATAGGTAGTATAATATTAATTAAATATAAAAAAAACTTGATTAGAATTGCTTTATTTATTCTCCTGACAACTGCAAAGTAGATAATGCAGCATGAGAAGAGGTAACTTTGGGTTAACCCACATTTATTATTACCCATAATAGGTCTTTGAAATAAAAAGGTAATTAGATTATTAAGATGGTAGTACAGAATATATTTTAAGGCCAACTCATCATGAAAAAAGATTATTACACTCTGTTGTGCACCGTAATATCATATCAAAAATAGTTATCTGGTATTAATAAGACTCAAATATAATGATGGGGGCTTTCGCCTGTATCTCCTCGCGGGACAGAAATAATGGTGGGTATATCATTTGTGCTGGGATTAAATAATACTAATAATAACATTTACTAAGTCTCCACCGGTGCGCAATAATGTGCCTAAATTTTAACTAATAGATTTTATAACTATTTAGCTGTTAAGCATTTAATACTTACTAAAGCACCCTCTTTCACGGCGCAAGTCGTACTTTTAATATTGGATATAGAACTTTCTTTATTGATATAATTAGAAATATTGAACTGATAAAATACAGCCTATAAAAAAGGGAGACAAATACTATCTAGACTTTTTTAAAACCACAATATAACGTACTAGAAAGGCAAATCCATTTCTAGGCTAAAACATACAGTAAAAATTAAAAGTTTTTTAGAAAAAGGGAACGTATACTTATGAGGAACTAGAAACAATTATCTATGCAGCACCAGAAGAAATATTAACCGAGCAAGTAATTGCAAGATAAAAGATATCTACTAACAGGAAAAGGCTTATAAACTTTCAGGAAAAACACGCGCAAAGATTGCTAAATCCAGCTATAAGCGCTAATGAGGGGGGTGGTAAGAGGGTTCATGTTCTTAAACTCTAGCAAGGAAAAAGTTAATCGTTTTGATAGATTTTACTAGCACGCAGCTAATAACACAATAGTGTTACTATACCAGCAGTTAGCTAAAGGCTAAAAGTGGAAGATTATAATAATTCATATGTTTCATTATTAAAGCGAGTAGTATTATTATTAGCCTAAAACGAAAGATAGAGTATCATAGATAGGTATACTTTATTATTATAAGAGGAGAAGGACTTAGCTTTTTACCCAGAGCCCCTCTGGCCTATTTTATATAATGGTCTGAATACTTTACTAGAAATTTCGTAAAAGGAGAGTAGATTTGTTTCGCTGAAACCCTTATAATAGTAAGGCAATTTAAGTAAATATCTTAGCAGGGTACATATTTAATTCAGACGAAAATGCTTGTAACACTTTTATTTTTGTACAAAATTGGGGGATCATTGAAATTTTACTAGTGAGTAATGTAGACTGCGGAATGCGCAAAAAAGATATAATCTGAATTATCAGAACATCAGAATAGATTAAATGGTGAAGTACGAGCCGTTTATTGTTAGAAGTGAACCCTTCTGCAAGTTAAAACCATCGATTGGCGGGAACGTCTACAAGCAACCTTAACTCAAATAAATAAGATAGATCGTGATGGCAATTCCAGGTAATTTACTCGGGGTTAAGCGTTAAAATTATGATTGGTTTAACAAATGGATTATCCTGGCACCCCAGGCACCTTTAGGTTGTGCAGTTTCAATCGAAATCTATATCTTGAGGTTGGCTATAATTATAGTAATATATTATTAGCTTAAGATATAGTCAGGCCTCAATTTCGTAAGAAGCCGATAGAATAAAAATAATTATTCAGTTCTTCTCATTAATTCAAGTTTACGGATTTAAAAATAATTTTACGTATTAACAAAAAACAGAAACATTTTGAGATATATATTAACAATCAGAATCTATCCAATAAACCTATAAAAAGTATATGTAAATCTCCCAATTTTGTGCTGCTGCGAAGCCAGGCCTGCCAAGAAAAAATTGAATATTATTTATATAACAAAAAAATTAAAAATCAGGTTCCTAAAATGAAAAAATATCGTCAATGGATTAGTTATTTGTAGGTAGTGGTATAAAATTTAGCAAAAAAGGTGGTGGTTATTTATAAGGAAAGTGGGCGCTCGCTCAAAACGGCACACTTAGACCTATCATGCTGCTTTATTAAAAACCCATGGCACCATACTAATTTTACTTTCAAAATATTAAGGAGTATTGTAAGCCATGAGAATATTACCAGAGAACAGCCATTATTTGGAATATAGGTAACCCTAACGGAATTAATATACTATTAAAAAACGCTAATTTCTTTATTAGAGGGAGCTCGCGCCAAAATAGTGGATGAAAAAAATAGTTTATTTAAATTAAAACCCTATTTCGGAACTGAGGGCAATTAAACAAGAATAATTACAATCAGTACATTAGTAAGAGTAAGTTAGTCAGGAAGTTATAGATAAATTACTTAGTCTACCATCTACTATATGAAAAAACAAAATCCTTTTATACGCAGAATGGCTTTAGCAAATACTTACAATCTAAAACTGCTAGAGCCGTAAAGGTAAATACAGTTAGACTTTAAATACTTGAGAACTAACCCCGAAACATAGATTTTTTCTACTTGAACTTAAACAGCTGTGAAATATCTTTAGGTTTTAAAAGCCAAGCTGTAAGAAATAGAGGAAGTATAGTTTAAGAAACTCGTTGGTATTCAGGATTTAGATTAACATATTAATTATTTTAATTTAAATAATCTTTAATTAATCTCGGGGAGCTTTACGATAATAGCCGTTAAATGCAACCCCTGGTCTTAAATGGATGGTTTCACAAATACTTTATACTGAAGATATTTAGGGGGTTAAATCTGTCTTATAAGCCAGATTTCCGTGTATGTCAAAAGGGAAAGAACAGCGCCACACAGAGTTAAGGTCCTAAATATTTATTAAGTGAAATTAAATGGTTTTTTTAGTAAATCGCAAAGAGATAGGCTTAAAGCGCCAATAATTTATGACTTCGGTACAGAAGTGCTGTTAGTATAAAAGCCATCGAAAAATCTTAAGACCGGATACTAAACAATATACCGAACCTTGGCATGTTACTTTCATAAGAGGATTATTACATAGCCCAATTGCAATCAGAGGGCGGAATTGTGTTGAAGACACTACTATGAACCCACTGTCATTAAGTTCTCAAAATAACAGATTTTTTGTAATAGTATCTGTTTAATACCCCATTTTAATGAAAAAGTTCTATTACAATAACATTTAATACCTCGATAATTTATGCTCAAAGTTAATAGTACTTAAATCATAAAGACAGTTTATAATAGTAAATTCGGTGCTAAAACATGGTTCAAGGTATTTACAATATAATAAATATTATGTTCCATATAATAGTATTAATACTCTAACCAGTTATATAGAATTGATGCTCAACTTCCTAGTATTATATTTTTATGGAATTGGTTTCTATTAAAATATTTAAATACAACTTGCTTGAAGTGTAGCCTTGTAGCCTACAAAATGTATTTTTGAGTAGTCAGTTTTAAAATAATGTAAATGTATTACCAATACCAATGATGCCAGTTAAATGTATAAATTTATACTTAAATGTTAGTGGATAGGGCGTTTTGGGTAAGCCAGAAACCGTTGAAGCTAAAATAATGGATTCTTATTTTTTAATAGAATTTAAATTTAAATTTAAATCAAGTGAGAAAGGTGACTAATGAGTACTAAGAAATAAAAATTTTGCGCCTAAGGCTTATGGATCATTTAAATTTAAGTAACGGCCTCTAAGATATATTATTCTAGAGATTTAAAACGATGAGGGTAATTTTCTTACTAAAGGGACAACATTTTAGTATCAATTGGTTCTGGGAAAAATAGATAAATATATTTGATATCCTAAATAACAAAAAATATTTGTTACTCTTAAGGACAAATGAACAAAAACGTACCTAGAACTTGAAAAAAGTAACAGCTAGTAAGAGGAATAACGATGGCGTTAAATGAGGCTTAACAAATCAGAAATTGGGATTAGGCCCCCCACATTGTGAAATAAGAACCAGAACTCCGGGACACCTAAAGGCTCCTAATACCCAAACTTATTTTGACGAAAGCGTCCTTGTAGCGGATTCATGCTAATCACGGGATGTTGTGAACAAGTAGGAAGAATTCTAGTAAATAGGAATGGGGTTTATGCCGATCCTAAATAGTCAGTTCCGTGAAAAATTCTGCTCGAAAAGAGCAAGGAGATAGAATGGTGTTTTTTCAATATTTTAAATATTGTAAGGTGTACACTGGCCCCCAGCGGAACTAATGGGAAATTTGAATAATTGTAATTACGAAATTAGATTAATTCTACTTTAAGCGTATGAAATTAAGTGTTCCCCCAATTTTGTTATACCAAGTTTTAATTTAATGATAAAAGAACATTACATAAATAAGCAAATCTATGATCCTAATTATATATTCGGATTTATCTTTTTTTTTTATAAAAAAAATACCAGCAGAAGGATGGCTTCCATATATTATCATAAAAAAAGTCAAAAACTTAAAATTCAGGTATAAGCGTAAGAGCCATGTTTTTCAAATTTTCCTAACTACATCAAAAAAGGGATATAAATTCTTTTAGAAGAGAAGAAATTTTTAGATGTAGGCAGAGCTGCTATTGTCGTAGTGAAGGGACGAGTAGTGTATGAAGCTTCTTTCTTTAAAAAGACTTTAAAGGATTATTTGTAAACATTTTAGGAACTTAATCCTTTCATTACAGAGGACAGTGTTGTAAGATTTCCATTGCTTTAAAGCAAGCTGTAAAGTTAAGGATTAATATAGCGGCATCTACGTACAGAAGATTTCTAGCTGAAAATAGTCATATAAGTTCATGATTTCGTACTATGGCCTAAAGCAATTGCATCTTTATTTCCCTAACATAGAACCGGTTGAAAGACTGTAAAAAAGAAGATTTTTGCTATTATAACATCCTTACTGTAGTTAGTAGGTTTTTGTAGAAGTCGAAGGAATGTTTCTTGTAAATTAATTATTATAAAAGAAAAGATAACAATATTAGGGGAACGGATAAACTAGTGTTTTAAAAATTCACACAGGGGGAGAAAAAAATATTGCTCTATTAAAAGCTTTTTTAACTAAATGTATTTAAACGGTAAAGTGATAACAATCTCCCAACAGTAAAGTTCTTAGAATAATATTTTGAATACAGTTTTGCAGATAATAACAAAATAGGTTTACCCCCTTTTTCGAAACTTATCCTTTACATGGGCAAGAAAAATGACGTTTAATGCACAGGCTCCGCAAGTAAATATAGCCGAATTCGTGAATTGTAATAGTTTTCATCTTTAATAAGGATGTTTAAAGGAAATTGTTCTATTAAATCCGGAATGAGATCTAACCGATAATTTTTTTAATTTCAAATGTTCTAAGGTAACCACATTAGCCTAAACTCAAAGTGATAAATTTGTGGGTCGTCGGAAAGGACACTCGGCAAACTTGACTACCGTAACTATCTGGATAAGGAGGGGTCAATTCCTTGATTGAATATCAAGTAAAAAAGGAAGAAGCATAAAAAATGGATTGTGTACGATGGTATTATTGAAAACACAGCACTTTGATGGAGATAAAATCTAAGTATAAAGTGGTTGAAGATCCTGGCCCGGTCCGGCTTTGGTTTAAAGGCAGATAACATTTAAAACATACTATTTATTTGAAGGTCGAGAAACCCCTGGTTAAAAGCGCCTTAATCTCGTGAGGTCCTAAGGAATAGCGAAATAGCCTTTGGCCGTTAAATGCTGTACTTTGCGATTGAAAATGGTGAACGGATACACAGCTGTCTCTATGTTTGCACCACGTGAAATTGGAATAAGCTGCTTGCCAGATACAGCTTACTTAGGTGTAGGTCGAAAGACCTATGCATCTTTACTATGTCACTAATTATAAGTTTAGTGGTGTAAAAATTCAGATTATAAGGGTAAATTGCGCATGTGACTATGAGAATCGCTTTTATGTTACCTTTCATATTAAATGAATTTGTTTTAGGATTATAAAGAAGTTATGATTAATGGGGCTTTACTGAGTCCCTTTTTGCTGCGTTCGTCGTTTAGGAACTATGTAATGAAAAAAAAACAAAAAGATTATATTATCGAAACAATATTAATTTATAATAGTAAATCAAACCTAAAATTCAGTTTTACTATTTTTCAATAGTAAGGACCTTTGGTAATGGAACTTTCGCCTATAGACACTTTTATGAGTAGGGGCACAATGACCCTGTAATGAGTAAACAGGTGGTTGTTTAATAATTTTATTTAATCTAATTTTGTTTGCTCTTTCTTTTTTTGGTAGTCTAACTTCTTTTAATGAATATAAATCTTTTTATATTTTGCTGGGGCATCAGCTTTTTTTTTTCCCCTAGGGGTTAACAATGATTATGAGCCCATTATCACCGTAATATATTACTTAAGTTTAAATTTAGGTAGGTTTAACTATGTTAGAAATAAGACAATTTTAAAATATTATGGTAAATTTTCGGCTGCGCTTTATGCAAAAGCCTTTATAAAGTTTTCTGATAATTTTAGGCATATTTTTTTTTTACTTGCTTGTTAACCAGCAAGCTTCGTTGTGAAAAAAGGAAATAGTTAATTTTTTTTAATATACTTAAAGGGTCAACGGCTAAGATCTCTTGCCTTCTGGTTTGTTATCTACAAATCTTACAAGGTTGCGTAAGACAGGGCATGGACACAAGTGCGATAGGATAGAATCTTTAGGAGTAATTGGAAAGGGCTACGCAGCGGGATGTTTTACAATTTAACTATTTTTATTTTTATAGTATTTTTGGTCTTGTGCCCCTTTTATTGGTTTCTAGGCTTCCTGTTATTTTTATTAGAAAATTTCCGCCAGCTCCAAACCCCACCAGCTAAACTTTTCGCTAAAACCTTTGATCCCTTTTGCTACGATAAGGGCATGGTGAAGGGATATGGTACCAAGCTTTTGCATAGCAGGTTGCTTCGCAGCAAATTGAAGATGCAAGACAGGAGAAAATGCTAAAAACCTTGCTTTATTAATTATATCTTAGTGTTAAGCGAAGCCTTCGTCCTTATAAAGCAAGAAATAAATATAATCAATACGGTCAATGGTGTAAATTTCCAAGAAGTTTACTTAAAAACACGAAACTGTGCGAAAGCGAAGTTTATTTTTAACAATTATTGGATTGAAAAGTAAAACCGTTCAACGACTAATAAAAGGTGAGTATTAATGTAATATAAACAATTAAATCCCCTTTTTTAATACTCCCAAATTTTATAAGCTATTATATTTAAAATAAAAAGTAAATAATAAATTTATGGCTTTCTGTTGTGCCTGGGGTCTTGCATTATCCATAAACCTCAGGATCAGGGAGTTCAAGATCAGCTAGCTAAAGCTTCCTATCAAGGGATATGCTGTATGAAATGAAGAGAGCTGCCCAACTACTCATAAAAGAAATCATGGAATATTTTAACGAAAATAACCTGAATATATTCTAAAGACAATTTGCTTAATTAGAAAAAAACGGGGAGATACCTGGAAAATAAAAAGATTTACCTTGCTTTTTCTAAAGACTGGAAAAACATTATTTATTGTCTTGATAATAAAAAAATTTTAATTTAAAAAATATAACCTGTATATAATTATAAAATATTAAAAACAAATTAACAGTTTTGTTTAATGGTTATGTTCAAAAAATCATAAATTTCAGTAGCCTCTAAAAAAAATTTAATACCTAACGTTAAAAAGAAACGGCAAATTTTAAGAAGAAATATATGTGATAAGCCAGGAGAATTTTAAATAACAAAATAATAAAGCCATAATTTACTTTATATCTGTAATAGGAGAAAAGGGACCTTAATATTAAAAAAAAAGAAATTTTAAAAATAATAAAGGTTAAACAAAAATTTAATAAAACCTTTTTTTTTTTAAAATTACACAAATTGTTGCTTGCATAAATAATAAAGCCTCCAGGCCTGCAAGCAGCCAGTGAATATACAAAATATTACATAAATTTATTTTAAAAACAAGAAATATCATATGAATCACTTTATCCACGTGATCGTCCAATACCTCTAAGAAAATCTTTTTCTAAATTTATAAATCTAAAATAATTTCAATCAATGTTATAAAATTCCAATATATTTTATTTTTGAACAAGAAATATGAGTATTGATTATTAGTAAATATGGAA
>JACYFI010000558.1:0-14716 GCA_020975735.1 Ophiocordyceps xuefengensis
CAATGTTTGTTTATATAATCGAGAACTACTAGCCGACTCAGGAGTTTTTTTGATAGAACCCTGATAGCCAACACTTTTTCCTCGTCACTTTGATAAACTAAATAAAATTAGAGTTCAGCTTTAAACTGATACAAACAAGTAATACTATAACTGAATTAATAAATCAAACAATTGGTTGGATTGCGAAAGTATATATAGATAGGTAAAAACAAATACTTATATATTATAAAGAGCGTGTAATCTGTTTCGATCCGTTTACTTAAATTGGAAAACTGTTTTTACTTAGTTTTGGTTAACAATACTCCCATTACCATAAAGCACTCTACTATTCTATACTAACTTTTCTTAAACTTAACTTTAAGTTAGTTTGACCTCGCATACCTAAAACTGATTCTAACTATAAATTTATATGGAAAAAAATTCTAGCAGAAAAAGGTGGTTGAAATAAAACCAAATATATAATACGCTATAAACTAGATAATTTGAAATTTGATATAGGATAGGTATAAATTCAGGATATACAATAGTAAAGCTGAAAGATAATTATGTAATATTAAAGGTAATAATTTAAATAATAAAGAGGGTCAGCAAACTCTTGCTATTAAATTTTCATGATAGGTTGGAAATAAAATATACTATTATCTGTAAATCCAGTACCCTAAACATAATTATTTCTTTTACTTAACGTAACCAAAATAATAATTAAAATAGGTACTAGGATACTAAGTGTAAAACTTAGGAGCAATATGTCGCCTTCATGTGCATTTTTATAATAATTTCGGTCCATTAGGATTAGCCTAAAAAGTTTAAATATATAACTTTAACTGATATAGGTGTAGTAAAATACGCACCCTATTTTCTGGCTATAAAAATACACGTTATACCGAACTAAAAGCAATATTGATCCATAAGAGATTCTATATAAAACTTTTACTATAGAATTCCTCTCATAAAAAGGTGAAAAGCCAATATGCTACAGACTAGCAATTAAATAACGTAAAGTTAAAAGGTAAGATCACCATTAAATCTCACCATATCTTCTTAAGTTCCTTGATTTATCAACTACAGCGTTGTTTACAGCACCTGCACCAGGGAGATAACAAATACGCTTTGTAGAAAAGCGTGATTTATTAAATGGATAAAGTCAAATATATTAAGAAGATAAACCTAATAAGCTTAAACCCATACATAAACCAATTGTAGGACAATAGTCGAATTAGCAATTAATTTTTTTTATATCTTTTGTTGACAATATCCTACAAGAGGAGCCTAAACAAAGTAGTTATTGCCCTAATCATAAACATTAATCAGTAAAAGAGCGTACTGATTCAATTAAAAGGTTAGATGAACACTCTGAATAAAATACACCGGCCGTAACCGATCTGTTGTGCAGCGTTATTAATGCGGAACTCCGTTAGGTTGCCTTCCATTCGGCCCAATGGGGAATTCAAATATGCGAGACCTATCTGTGAATTTTATCCAAGCCTCCGGATTAATAAACATATACCTATTATGGTTTAACATTTAGTTAGTGTGAGGATCTTCATTTGAGAATTTTACATTATAATCCTAAAATCTCACCAAAAGATCCATAAATGTTAACAGAGCCATTTACTATTGATTAAATAAACAATTCCAACTCTATTAGTTAAAAATTGCCGCTAAAGACAGCTTTGTATTAGCGCAATTCGAAGTAAAAATCAAAAAACAACTAAAAGGTTGAACAAACCCTAACACCGTTCTCCCCTTTACAAACAATAACAGGTAATTATTTTTCATTACTAAGTAATAAATCATCATAAAAAAGTAACAAGCCTTTTAAAAGCTAGAAGAAATGCTTTGTGATTTGCTTTTAATCAATTTTAATCCTACAAGTGATTTATGTGGGTGTTTGATATAACATGGTATTTCTCTTAAAAACCTCTCTACCTATATTCATACCAAGATTTTATCTTTCTAATTGATTTTACCTTCAACCCTGTAAGATGAGCACATCTAATGCATTAAATTCGTGGATTTGTTACATCAATCGAGAAGTATTATTAAAGTTTTATACTATTAATAGAGTTTATTTTTAAAAAATGGAACTATCTATTTCGAATATCAGCAAAAAGCAACTAATGTAAACTAATTCAGATTTAACCTCCGTATTTTTATATATCTCCTGGATCCATAAATACCTTCAACTATTTCTCCATTTAATCTAGATCTCTACTCAATTTTGAGATATTCTAAATCCCCTCAATTTTACTAATAACTCTAATTTACTGTTGGATTGATGGCATACCGAAATCAGAAGTTTCCCTTCTTACTAACAATATCCAGAAATTCAAAAATCTAGGGTCTAAAATACATTATCGAATTTATTAACAAGGGTCTTTTTCACAGAAGAATTCCCTGCACAACTCTGATTTGTTAAGGGTCAGATAACCTAAATTTCAGAATTGATTCTTTTATATTTATATTTGATTAAACTCACATAAGTATGAGCTTTATAATTTACATTTTACCGCCTTGGTAAACAAATAAAACCGCGGCTTTTGAGTTAATAACGATATTCTTCTAAAATAAAATAATAAGGTCTTGACTTTAAACTTCAATTTGATGTAATTAGAATAGTAATCCAGCTCGTCGTTTGAGCCCCATAGTATAGAACACACCACCTAAGTATTGTTTTGTAATGAGATATAATAAGTTAAGATCTTTTTGTTGTAGTCCTAATGAAATTTTCAATTGAACACGTCAACCTAATATTTTTTTCATGTTTTTAATTTCTTTCTACTATTAATACAAATTGAACCCTCACACGTCGTTATTAAACCAGATCAGCTTCAGGGTTTTAACGAACAGCTAGAATTTATATGGGTAGACATAGTATTTTTTAAATCGAAATTTGTTTAGACTGGGGCTTTGACATAGGAAGTTTCAACCTTTGTTGCCTGATTTGAACCGAGTTTTAATAATCCCTTTTCCTTCGAAACCCCCTTTAGAGTACCACAACCCTTTAAATGAATGAATCTGGGTTTAATCGGATAAACTGCCAGCTCTACTCTGTCTTTTTTACAGCCATACTGTTTAAGTATAGTTGCATTAGATCCCGCGATGGTCCACTCTTCGGTTTTCCCACTCATCTTAGGCCTTTGTTAACCGGTTACCTGAGTAGTTACTTCAGCCAACTAATAGTTTTCCATATATAGGCTTTGGTTACGTTAAGCTTCTAAGGGATATCCCCGGAGTTTGACCAGTTGTGATTCCCCCTATAGTACACCCTTTCCCCTGAGTGTCTCTCGGGGATCATGGGTCTAGTATCATAAGGATATGATATGTAACTAAAGAACTTATTAATAATACAGTGATTAACATAGGATACCTGTTAAACTTTACAAAATTGTAATCTTATATACGCAGAGAATAAATGAGTTCACTTGTGTAATCCACCTTAAAAGAGGAATAGGGATACATTATTATTACTTAATCCTACCTCCAAAAATCTAATTAATAGCTAATATTTGTTGTTGCAAATAACATAGACAAACCTTAATAACGACTACCAGACACCACCAACTTTTCTGACCAAAAAAGCAGGAGACTATACACCCTGTTATGGGTAAACAAATCTTAAGGGACTTGATAAATTCAAACATTATCTGTATATGCATGTAGGCACTACTTCCTCCCTTTTAGGTTCTATAATAAAGCGAGATAGAATGCTAAGGCCCAATAGGCAATTCTTGGCTCCGGGCAACTACTATAATGTACGATGGGCATACGTTTGTCCCATAATATCTGCAAGTTAAAAAACTTACCAATGTTTTAGAAATGTCATAGAAATGCAATATTTCTGATAGAAAAATAAGACTTAATATTATATTTTCTATTAAATAACGGAATCCAAAAGAATTCCTATTTAAAAAAGTAATAAGGGTTTAAACTCATGTTTTTATTTTATAATATATCCAAATTATTCTTATTTTATACGTTAAATACTATATATATATTATTGTAGTCATTTATATGGATATGGGGGGCATTTGTAGATTTTTGAACTAACATCCTTAATGTTCCGTAGCATCAAAGTTTAACCTTTAAAACTAATACACCCCGCTTAGTTATGAGCTTGCCACTTAGGGCTTGGGCCTTGTGACTTATTGACCCCTAAACCCCCTCCCCCCCCGGCCCCCGAACAGGAAAAAAAAATCATACAAAGTTGACCCAACCAGCCAAAAAATTAACTAATTGACATTTAATAATAAGTTCGGCATTATGTTACGTCAATTAACACAAATTGTCCTATATTTACAGGATTCTAATACACTATAGGCCATAGAAATCTTGTAAATTCCACCATATTTCTGACACTTGACACCATAAAAACTCCTATCTCATATTAAATACAACTTGAAACTTGATTTGTTGCTACCCCAAGGATTAGCACCACATTTTTATACCCCTAACTGAAGGGCAGCAAAAGAATGTATTGAACATCCCCTTCGTGTTATAAAAAAATCTAATAATGTGTTAACCCCAGGTACTAAACCTCTATTACTTACTTCTAACATCTTAACCTCCTTGTTCTGAAAATCAAGATTCCCTTGGTACTATAATGGAAATACAAAATGCTCTTAAGTTCTTCATTAGACATCTAATAAAATAGATACTTGTAACTCAATATCATTGGTGAACCTTCTGCTAAAAACTGTCATTGAAGGGATCATTTATTCTCATCCATCTAAATATAATAAATTTAAAAGATGGAAAGGCTAAATGTATAAATAATAATGGCCAGGGTTCATAGTTTCCAATTAACTCGAATGTAAAGTTTATAAATGCAATGTAGGTCCCTACATAATTGACTATATTTTCATCCCTTTTAATGAGGTCTTCACGTTAGTCTCTAGGGAATTTTTAAAATTTCCTGCTGATGTCCTATGTACACTCCATTAAAGATTTTCACTGTTTAAAGGTACTTAGGCCTTTAGAAGGTTTTCCAGATAATAGCGGAATTTTTATTTCATGTATTGTTAAAGCCAAGAATTTGAGACCTTGAAAATTTATATTTCCTTGAAAGTTTCCCCTGAGTTTTAATTACCTTTATATTGTACTTCCCCTTAATATCTTAAAAATTTTACCAGCCTTTACTGGCTGAAACAAAAAACTACCTATCAATTAGAAATCTTTTCCCGATGACACTTTTCATATATGTATATCGGATTACTCTACTGCTACTCAACTTTTAAAGCTTTAGTTTCTTATCAAAGATGTTTCTAACCTAAAGCTTTTTTGTCCTCATTTAACTCAAAGAGTCGATCATTATGAGTTTTACCATAGTAAAGAGGTTATATTCTTTCAGTTTACTTATAAACTCATTAATGATTTTTTAGTTTTCCTATCCTGAGCAGTACCGACCGATAAGCTGATTTGTACCTTGTTACATTATTCCTTTTAAGACTTACTAATCTTCGCCATCTTCAGTTGTTCGGATGTTTTGATCAGGGAACTTCCAGCTATTTTTAGTATGTTTATTCAGGATTTAATTTATCAAGAGGATAAATGCTTGTTACTCTAGAGAAAGCAAAATGAGAAAATTTTCACAGTATTTCTAAATTGTAAACTAAAAAATTAGAATAACCCATATTTAATTAATGCCTCTTGAAATATTAAACTACTCTAAGTTTTTAAAATATTCTTAAGATTAAATACTTTTGGGAAAATCTTTTAAGAAGGTCTTTTTAGAACTGTAACCTACACAAAAATATCATTTTGTCTAATTTATATTATAGGCTAACGATAATATCCTTGATTTATGCTTTTATTCTCTTCTAAGATATCCCTTTTAGGCGTCAAGAAGCATCTATGATACACTTTAAACGGGCTGGGTTTATTTAATAACAGGGATTGATTAACTGACCAAGTACTCAATAATTACGTTATAAAACTAACAGAAATTTACATTGTGTCACAATTCTTAACACTTTTGCAGATAGGATCTTTTTCTACCATGGTTTAAATTACTTGTGGATATATAAGGTGCATAATCGATGTGTTTTTATTACAGAAATAGAAGTATCTCAATCCCTACATAAATAAGATTAAACACTAAATAATACCCCATGATGGTTATCATGAACCCAACTAAACTTTTCCTTCTGTGGCGTAGCGCTATCTTGGAACAATATGGAACCCTCAAGCGCAGGTCGGCGTCTAAGGTATATAAAATGTATTCAAAATGTTTCTAGTTTGGTAAAAACATATAGAATTTCCTACTTAATTAGAATGTTTTTTAGTTAAAATACTACCTCCTCCCTATACACTATCAGGCCGTCATAAGCAAGTTTACTTATAAACCAAAACAAAAATTAATCTAGCCGGGTATCAGTACATAATAATGACATCACTTAACGCGAAAAGACGCAGTTGCTTCCGAGAAAGCAAAACCTTAATATCTTAGTAAGAGATAATGGTTTTTAATGAGGGTTTCTGAGCTACAACCTATTTACTTAAACAACCCCAAATATCACTCCTATTCCTTACCCTGCTCCTAATACAACCCCACTTTGTTGCCAACCCGGCACCTATTTATTTTTTGAGAGATTTAACAACGGAAATGGCACTTTTTTATAAATCTCTCTAACAACGAAGTCTTCTATTGAAACCTACTTTGCCCCTAACAAAGTTCTTAATTTTTTATTTCTTGAAAAAACGTGGACTGGGACGAACGTATCCATTGCCTCACCTATAAAATCGGAGTTTTACTATTTTCCTTGACCGGTGAAAAATCAAATGTGGCCTTGTAGGCAATCTACTCTTTAGTTTTGTGTGGAAGAAAAGCCATTAAGTTTTACTTATTTCGTATAACGATATACAAATTTATTGATTTATAACATACATAAGAATTGATTCTACTATCTAAATTTTTAATGCATTGTTAACCCAATTCAATCAAAATCCCTGAAGTAATAATACTCTATATGAATATAAAGTACTCATTAATTAAACCAATATACTCCCCATTTTTCATAGCCACTAAGACCAAAAGGAGAAACTAACCAGAATTCAAATCATTAATAAAATGATCGATTATAAGAAGCAAAAATAAAGATTTTACACAAATTGGTAGTTCCCTATTTGACCTAAAAAATATGAATCCTTCAACACTCGAATTATAAGCAAGTATTCCTCTTGGTAAAGGGTTATGTGGTTTGCCTAATATAAAATTAAAGAAGCAAAATATATTGTTAATATTTGAACAACAAACAATTGAAAAATTAAAGTCAATACTATCTCATTTTAACCATAAAAAAGAATTGTACTCAATATGGTACCATGCTTAAGCATCTTTATTAATAAATAAAAATAATAGGATTTTGTATGTTATACAGATATAACACAAAGATTATAGTACTTGAATAGGCTATATATTTATCAATTTAAAAACTTAATTTTTTGTGTTGACGTGCGTCAGCAAGAAATATGTTTTTATTAAATGGCCCGGAGCTAAACATTACCTCTAATTAGTTACCAGCACCCTTTTAATCTAAAATTTTCTAATAAGTAATGTAATTTTATAGTTCCGGATAAAGCTGAAAAAACCATGCTTTTACTATACTTGAAAATATAGTCACAGCGCCCTAATAGGACCTGTTCAAATTTTTACGATTAAAGATAAGAACTAGTTAAACCCCTTTACTTATAAGCCGACTTAATCCATTTGTTACCAAAGAATCCTATCAAAGGAGGTAAACCTACAACTGAAAAAAATAGTATAGCAAACTTAAAGCTTAAAACCAGGAATTAATTAAAAAATAACCTTTTATTGATTTACTAAGTGTATAGGAATCATTAGTTTATATCCATTTAAATTCTGTCATGTTCTTTTAATTTTCAACTAGTATAGCAAATAAAAGAAGAATTCCTAATGCCTAACTAGTATGAAAAATGCATTTCAAAATTACTAATTGGTAATATTCGTGTTAAAAAAAAATATTAAACCGTTTGAGGTTCGACTCAAGGACTAGATAAATACCTAAAGGCTTAGTAATATAAACTACATGATTCATTTGTACAATAGCAAAATATCTTTTTATCTATAATTGAGTTAAACCCTACTACTATCCTGATTATTATAAAGGAGAAATAAAAAATTCATTAATTATATTTGAAGTTCACTCATTTCATTGCGTATAGGAACCTGACTCCTGGTAAATGAAAAAACGTGAATTGCAAACAATAAAATAATATAGAAATTTTAGCTTATTAAAAGCCTAAAATTGTTGTAACATTGTAGTGATATAGCATTCAATAGACGTCCCATATGAATGTTCGGGTAACTTATTCGTCCCGAAATCGAAAAAAGTTAACAACTTTATAATAATCATATTACTTCAAGAGGTAGGTTTATTTTAGATATTCTACTTTATTCATTCCTGTTCTTATTGACGAATCTCATCGGAACCTTGGTTACGTCAATGATTTTTTGTTGTAACCCATTTTTTGCTTACTTTGGCTCAATCAATTGAAAATGCTTAGATTTAACACCAAGAACAGGGGTATTTAACCGAAAAATGGTAAAAATTCTTTTCATAATGTATGTTTTTTTGAAATATTGACATCTAAACTCAAATATCAATCTTTTTATCAGAATAAGTTGACCTACATCCAAAGAATCTAGTAACTTTTTAAAGTTTAATTCATCTTCTACTATGTGTGTTTCTACAAAAAAGGTATACTACCAGACTACCTGTTTTTAATGTAATTTAGAATTACTCAGTACTTATTTTAAAACAACCATCACCACTTGTAAAAAACCCAGCTACCCATTTGGAAGGTCTACAAATTTGCAAACTACTAATGGTAATAATTGGGTCTGTGCTAAAGTCAACTAGTATCAGGAAGAAGTCCTCTTAAGATAAAAGGAGTTAATCTTTATTTAAAGAAAGCTCTAATATTAATTATTTATCAACCTTTCCAGCTCCTAATAGTTCCCCCGTGCTCATAAACCGACTCTACTTTTTTTAGATATAAATAACAGAATATTTCTGAAGTTTTTAGAGGGAAACTGTTGATCAACATGAGGTATTTACTTTTTGTTTTATAAAGTTTGGATCTCAAAGAACCCTATTGTAAAACACAACAACCGATTTTCTTTCTTTTACCCTATTCCTCCTGCTCTCAAAAGGCTTAAAAGTTTTAAAATACTAGGTCTCTAGCATGAGATAAATTTAGAAATTTAGACCTCGAATTATTAACATACTGGTTTTTTGGTTGATTTACTGAATTTCAAAAACCAAAGAAAGATCCTTCTTTGCATCAAGGGAATCCTGATAAAATCAGGGAGTCTAAGAGTAGTTTTGCTATTGCTAAAGTAAGGAACAGTAAGGAATAAGTCTGTCTTTGAATAATTTGGTGAGAAAGGATTTTAACATTTTGATAATGTATTTCGAAGCGCCAGTAGATGTTGATATCTTAAAAGCGGTAATTAGTTACCACATCAGACTACCATTTTATCGTTGTTTTTTTACAATAATACTCTTCGGCTTTGAAATGTATTACTGACTTAGAACCGCGGATTGCCCATTCGTTTTTACCCATCTTCTGTGCTTATTATATACCCCTGAAGGTAAATTCAGGTTCAGCACCTCAATAATTTTCATATATGGCTAGTACCAGAAAACTTAGGGGGGTTTCCGGGATTTTGATATTTACTCCCAACGTTTGTTTGATAAAGGAGTTTCCCAAGTCCTTCTTAGGGAATAAAATGAAAATGGTTGTCTGGAACTCATGTTAAATCAAAATCCTATATACAAAATAACTAAAGAGAGAAATCTTTATATAGGGTAAGGTTGATAATGCATAAATCTTTCTAGGAGTATATCACTTAACTTAGTATAATATATAAATTCTGACTAGTACCTTCCTGAATTGGCATATTAATAAAACATGTTCCCTAAATAAATGAAACTGGAAAAGTACACGTCTTTGAACGGAAATCATTCCCCGTTCTCCCGAAACCGTAGTATGGTTTCCCATCATTACGGCTCTCCAGATCTGGGCCCTTAGATGTTTTTTTTTTATGTCCGTGTGTGAGAGTGTCTTATGACTATGATGTATTTCATGTGGGATCTCTACAATAATGTAGTTTGCTTAACGATTCTTCGAGTCATAGATTTTATCTACTTCAGGTTAGCGTTTAGGATATAAGGTCTTCAATCATCGAACGTGCATTTCGCAATCTTTCCATCCTGTAGTCGGATCACATACAACACATAGTAATCCTTCCAAAAGAACGTTTGAATATACTTTCGGGCATTGGAATTTAAAATTATACATCATCCACCCCTTTTTATTTGAAAGACGCAGTTGGTTATTCCCTAGTACTAGTTTTACGAACCCCATGCTTATCGTGGCCCTTTAAGATTTTTACCAAAGTAGCCATATAATTTAGTGTAGTTCCACGCTTGAATTGGCTGCAGAAGTCTTGCAACCAAGATTTCTTGCCAGTCTAAATAGTGTACTTTGGGCTGGATAGTGCTTTTAAAATCTTTCTGCGAAACGATTATTATTGTATTATACTCTATAACTGGAATTTATAGTAGAATTAATTAGCATCTTGTAGATTTTTGCATTTCAGATAAATGTTTCGGTATGGTCTACCTTTTTTTACAGAATCATTGGGCTTAACAACTTTTTGTGACCTTGTCTATTCAGAGGCTAAGAAGAGGTACTCATATTTTTTTATTATTTTCTGCTCAAAACATTTCTTCTGTCTACGGATAAGTCTCATGGATTACTTTTTTGCACTCTAACCGAGTAGGAACTTCAGCTGTCGTTCCTGTGTTCGTTGGGTTTTTGTGGTTTTAGCTTCGGAAAGCTCTAACCCAAACTCGTCCTTCTAAGAACACCTTAGATTCTTTGACATAAGATTTACACAGGTCTTCTTTGATCCTCTAAACACCTATAAATTCAGTCATCTGATATCTCAAGGTATTCATCTTCTTAAATGTTTAGGGCGCCGGATATCTAGCCTTAGACGGGGAATAGTCGAAAAGCTTATGTACATTAATTTCCCTCGCAGTTTTGGCCTTTCCTTGTTTTCGCGGCAATCGCTGAATAGATTGGGTCTAATGTAAGGGTTTGATTTCCACGGTCGAAATCTCTTTTAGTTCACCGCATCAAAACGTCGAGTTTATCGAGAAAGAATTGCTATATGGGGGCTATACTATTTGAACCTTAGGTTACCTGCTACGGGTGAGAGTAACTTATGAATTCCCATGTAACCCCGACTTCTAACGCTTTACCGAATTCAAATCCAAAAAAATCTTGGGGTCTTTTAATTCCTTCGTTACACGACATCTCCATCTAGTTTGTTAGTTCTATTCCGCAAAACATTTAGTACTGTCTCCTGTCTTATAAAATAAATTCGCCATGTAACGAATTTCTGTCCTAACCATTTTTAGAGGGCGGTGAGGCACGCTTCTGTTAGGTTCATAAACCCATGACTGCTTTCGTTAAAGTGGTTATAAAAATAGCTCTAATACAGTCTTGTACATTCCCTGTACTAAGTTGCTCTTGGCTAGTCGCTAATCAAATGGGCTCAGTTACCTCCGTTTACTTTAGTATAAATATAATTCCTCTTTCCCGGTGGAATATGGGAAGACAACTTTCAAGCTATTTGAAATATTCCACTATAACTGTCTATCTGAACATCCTTTCCAAACTAGGTGGTACGATCCCCGGAGTCATTTGCCTGGCTACTTTTTGGAATTTTGATAAGCTGCGTAATATCATTTCTTCTAATACATATCAATAATGCTGTATGAAAATTATCGTTCCACACAAAAAACTTTTGTTTATTTCTACAAAGTTTCATAAATTCTTCTGAGTTTACCTAAACCGTCAGTTGAAAACTGTACTGAAACTACACGAAAGTGGGTACTACAGACCCTAAAATCCCTGGAGTTCCTTCCCGATAAGTGGTACTATGACTCCCTCGTTACCATGGTCCTTTAGGACCTGTCGGTAATGCCGTATGTTTCCTCTAGTTTAAATTATTTTTTCTTAATTCCGCCTTAGAGCCCCCCCACTCTTTACTTAGTATGTAACTTATGGTCCCTGGTTGCGTTATCCATTGTACGATTCTTCATTTCCCAATACATTACACAATGCCATATCCTATTTCTGACCGGTATGACCCCTCTTGTAAGATACCTGGTACATAGGGTTCAGGCAGTTTTTAGCTTTCCCCATAGACGGCTCCGGCTCGATGCGGTCATTTAGACTAATCAGATTTTTCATCTCCCCACCTTTTGACGGACGATGCCTAAGTTAAATTCGTGCTTTCCCCCTTATCTAACTTCTGTTGCCGGAGTTATGTGTGGGGAAATAATAAGTCTTTAGGCTCATTCAAAAATAATTACACAGGCGGCACAATAAAGACAAGGAACTTAATCCACCCCCACATAAAAAGTAGTTTAAAACCCCCCCTGATGTTGGATTATCTGAATTTCCTAATTAGTACTTAATCATAATATAATCCTAACTTGCATGCAATAGCCAAAAATTAGATAACTAAATCAATTAGATAGACAGCAATAATCTGATCCTGTTACTTAGAATGAAGTAATATAAAAAGGGTTTTCTATTACTTTTCTTAGATGTTTGTCCCGTTTAATTAATTATTTTTTGTTTTATCAATAAACCAAATTGTAAAAATACCAAGTTTTTTTACGAGAATGAATATTCAGATACTCAAACCTTCTAGGGTTAAATGAGTCGTATGAGCGATATTATATACTGTATTAAAATCATTAAAATAATGAAATATAAATTGTGTAATGTTTGGTAACTAATAATAAACCCCGATGTATACCTTACACCTTTAGGTAAATTGGACAGTTTAAGGGGATAGTATCATTTGAAAATACAATAAATTAAAATAATTATAGCTTATTCTGTTAATAAAAATAGATATAATCAACGTCTTGAATTTAAACGGCGTAAAAGCAAGGAGATAAGGATAGATATTATTTCAATATTTTCTAAAAAAAAACCTAAGTTCCAACCTCCTAACATTTGAACCTGAATAAAATAATCTAGGCAAAGTTCAACACTAGAGTAAAAGTGGAGGAGTGCTGCTAAAAGGTACGAACACATTCAATTGAAGTACCACCTATCTAATTTTTCATCTTTAAGGTCCATTTAAATGAAAATACCTAAGATATTTTATTGTATGGTATTCATCTGATCAGGGCTAGTGTTGTTGAAAAGAAGGATCTCTGTAAATAGGTCTCTATAAAATATTAATAAATCACCTAAATCAAGTCAGGTGGAAGCCTGGAAGGAATCGAACTCTTATTACCCAGTATGAACAGATAGAGTTTACCTTTAAGAATTACCCAAGCTTGGAAAAATGCAGGGGCTGGTTTCTTAACAGTCATACCTAAAGTAAAATAAATATTTTGTTATGACCCGGCATCGCGAAGAACAAATTATTAAGGAATAAAATAACACGAGCTTTTAGCATATTTTTCATTTTATATGCAGCGTAGTTGGGCTTTGCAACTAAAATGGCTATCCTTTTAAATTAAAATTTTATTTTTAATTCAATAGCTTTCAATATTATTCTTGTTAAAACATGGAATAAAGCCTAGCCCCAAAACCCAATAATAAAAGTTGAATAAACTACTACCTTAAGCAGTTTAATCTCTTGAATGTATCCTACACTAAATTTTTTTTTCTGGTAGTCTTTTGTTATATCTACAAAAAGCAAACCCTTACTTCTATCCATCTCTCTGTTGGTGTGAAGGGGGGTCACTGAAAACCAGCGATCCTGCCTTTCTATTTTATGTCTGAATATAGGTAAATTTAGTTTCTTTGAACGGGATAAACAGGGAAAAAAATTTTTAAGGTTAAAGCCCCTTTATTAAAGAATTATTTAGGTAGCAAGCTAGAAAGCTAAAAGCTCGAGAATTTTAATTACAATCCTTTCATTAGTGTTGTTTTAAGCCCATACAGGGCTGGATACAGCAGAAAATAAAATGCTACTGCTGCTTCCCGCCAGCCCAGGGCGTAGCAAGGCAGCCAGTAGCATAGAAAAAACTGATTTTGTTCTTCCTCGCTAAAAGGATACATAAATGTGTCATTATAGTGTTACACAACCAAACAACCTTAATTGATATCTTTAACGTTATTTCGCGTATTTATGAGTAAATTACACCATTAGCGTATTTTAAATATAACCTAATTAAAGCGAAAGATTTTAATTTGGGGGAAAGGCAATCTTGATCTCTACTACATAATAGACAAAACAGCTTTAACATTTCACATTACATAGGTGATCGCCTTCTTATCAATCCCTATATAAGAAGAACATCCTCTTTATACCATAACGACCCCCTGTGTTATTAGAAGTAATTAAAAACAAGACGAAATGCAGTAAATTAATTTGGAGTTTTTAATTCTTATAATTTAAAATGACGTTCATATTATTAATATTTATATTTTATAGAGAGTAAATCAGGGGTAAAAACCTGGATATGAACCAGGAGCCACTACACCACAAGTAAGTTGCCTCTACCCGTTAAGCTACAATTCCTTATAATTAAAATTATATTATCTCAACACCTCTAACTATGATTGTATATAAATTTTTACTAAAATAAAAAATAAAGTAATATTTAATACTTTATTCTGTAATGATTTTTTGGTGGCATGTCTTCTC
>JACYFI010000560.1:0-13346 GCA_020975735.1 Ophiocordyceps xuefengensis
TCTTAACTTCCCCTGGACTTTCTAACGTTTCTGTACCTAACATGTACTGATATAATATTATTTATGCTCTTCCGATAGATTTAATGATAAACTTATGACTACGTTTTTCATAACTCGGGGTTTAAGCGCGAGCTCCCTGATAAAGAAAAATCTGTTTTTTAAAATATTTATTTCTCAGGTTTTAACTTATATCCAAATAATACTGGTTCTCTGTTAATAAGGTTTCTTCTGCTTTCAAATACTCTAATATTGTTTAAAGGTAAAATTTAGTAGGCATGTTTATTAAATAAAGCTAAGCAATCGACTAGGGTCTATGATTCCCTTTTTTAGATGCGCAGCGCCCTCACTGTCCCATTTATAATAACCACCTACTCTTTTTTCGTAAAATTTAATCCACTACCTACATAACATTTAGACTCATTGACGTTATTTATGTTCATTTTTATATTAATACTGATTTTATGTTTGGAATCTAATAATGGATGAAATTTTTGTTTGACTGGCTGCTTCGCCCAGCAGCACAAAATTGATTACATACTTTTTTCATAGGGTATTTGAAGACGTCGATTTCGTTAATATATTTCCATAATTGTTTTGTTTTTGTATAGTCAAGTTATTGTTAATCGGCTAAAACTTAATTTTATAAGAAACTTAATATATTTTATTGCCCATTGAACTTCCTTACCGAATGAAGGCCTGAGTTCTATATCTTGAAGCCCTAATAATTATTAACTTATTAATTATAAGCCCAACCAACATCTTAAGTCGATGAACTAGCCAAACCTTAAAGCTTGCTTGGCTGCGGATTAATCCAATTTTATATCAATCAATGATTTTACCTTACCCCGAGTCAATTAACCTGAGCCAAAGGGACTGGTATACTCTCCTTACTTGTTATGTATTTTGCTTTAGGACTTCCCTGAAATTTCTGATGGTTTTACGCCAAGAGGTTCCACTTCTAACAACAAGGTTACATCAACCTTATCATTCCAATGTCTGATTAATCAAGATAATCTTTGCCATTCCGAGCGTACTACATACGTTCCACTGAAAAATCGCTTATGGACCCGCCAAGTTGTACCAAAATAAAACGTTTTAGCATCATCTTGTCTGAGATTAAATTATTGTGTACTGCTAAGATATTTAACTTAAGCCTGCCTACATTATAGGGTTTTAGCCAGAAACAAATCTAGTTCTTTTTTCGCGACATTTCTTATATCTATATTAGAGATTATATAAATTGGCCAAAAGGCTCTGGTAATGCTGAAGCATTCCCTCTCCTATAATAATAAGGTTACTGTATATACTTTCATATCCGTGCTAGGCAAATAAGAATAAATACACTTCGCTTTAATAATGCAATATATTTTTTATTTGATCTATCCACTTTTTGTAAAGGCTTTACTACTGCTGGTTTGTAACATCTATCTGTTAGTTGCTGCTGTTAAATATCAAAAGAATACTTTGTCTTAGTATACAGTTATGAATAACATCGACCTGTTCCCACCTATACGCCTGTATAGCTGATTTTAGTCGAATTCCTTGCCGCGTTTTTTTCTTAAAGTGTTTTATACCTTTTCGCTTAGTAGATATTTTAATGTTCGAACTTACTTGTGGTAATAAATCTTCTGTTGCTGCAATAGATAAAGATTGTCTTCACTAGCTCCTCATTAAGGATAGCGTCCTTTCTGTAAAAAACCTTTTAAAGGTTCCTTCCTGTATGTTTATAGCCAGAAAAGAATTTGCCTTTTTTTTCTAGTAACGGTTATATTGTGGGTCTTAAAGAAGCTCTAATTAGTATTGTTCTTTTTATATAACTTGTCTTTTATCAGTAATCATAATTCTAATATTCAAATAAAATAAAAAGGATTACTTATATCCATATTTTAAAAGACGGCTTGGCGCCGTGAAGGGGTTTTACAGAAAGTGTTGAATATGCTCTTAACATTAAATTTTTATAAAATCTATTAAGTTAAATTTATAGAGCTAGCCAATATCCCCTCCGGGATTAGAAATTTTTATTAATTTATTTAATAGCCAGCAATTTATAACCACCTTTTATTTTCTATCCCGGAAGGGATAGGGCGAAGCTCCATCATTATATATTTTGGGAATTTTATCCGGATAATTATTTTTATATGAGATTTACGGTGTCATACCTTGTAGTGTAATATCTTTTTTTCATTATTGGGCCTTTGCGCCTAATATATTCTGCATAACATGCTTTTAAAACAATTTAACTTGTATTCTTAAAAGCCTTATTATTGGCTAATAAATCAAAAATGGTTGTGAACCCAAAAGTTACTATTCCTATGCTGCCAATTACTCAACTTAATCCAGTGTCCCGGAGACTTAAAAAAGCAATGCCCAAGCAAGTTTTTTTTTAATAATTTTACTTATATTTTTGTACTTCTCTCAAAAAAACCCTAATACATAAAGAAACCTATTGAAGCTTAATTGCCGTATTTATTGATTCTTTATTTCCTTTTTCGAATATGGTCTGGACCTATAACTCCTTAAGCCATAATTATGACTTTGGCTAGCAAGCGTGAAGCTTAGCCATGTTATAATTATAAGCAATCAACATTCAGGCGATGAACTGCCACACCGTTATAGGTGTCTGGGACTGCGGGATCGCCCATTTCACTACGTAATCAATCTATAGTTTTACCTTACCAAACGAGTTCATTTACGCCTGTGCCACAAATTTATTACATATTAGCTTGTCTACATGGCTTAGGTTTGTTCCCCGGTTCATGTTTAGAAGGATTTATTGCAGAAAAGTTTCATTTCTACCATACTGGCTATTTTCTAAAAGATTGATTAACTATTCTTTAATTCTTTTACCAGGCTATCACCGTCCAGTTGTCTTTCACTATCCAGTACACAGGTTCTTCGGAGACTTTATGCTACAATCACCCGTACGGAACTTTTATAATCCGGACCTATGTAAAAAATTCACCGTGCTTTGCGGGTCTAACTTTAGTACCACGGTTTTCGTTATGTTAAAACGCGCCTCGGTTTGACTACGCATATGCTCGCATCCTACGTTTTAGACTTGGTGACCATTAAGGCAAAAAGGTTACCTTCTTTTTGCGAATCTTTGGCTATAAAACTACCTATTTCGTTTTAGTTCCCGTCGCATGGCACTTTTCACTATCAGCTCTATGTATCATTATTTAGCCTTTGAGAAGGTTCCCTCATTATTTTAGAACTGCTTTTTGTACCCGTTTTCAGCTATGCCACTCTTAATTTTCACTCACTGTTATTTCATAAGAATTCCTTTTGATTTATTTTCCGACGTTACTAAAGATATTTTCAATTTCCACCTTCGTTTTAGAGTTTAGATTTTCTCTTAGAGCGCTTATGGTAACTTATAGGAATTTACCCCCCAATATTCTGCATTGGCCACAGTTACCTTTGCGACTTTATAAACATAACCAAGATCAATCAGAGAGGATACCAGCCCTCACTTAATTCTAAGATATGAAAAAATTTTGTGCTTTGGCCTGAGACCCAGAAGGACAAATTTTCATAAATTTATTTATAGTAAATATATTTTACAATTCTTAAATAAACGATCAGAATAAGAGGCTATTCAGCTTAAGAAATAGTATATAAGCCCAGGTTTCATTCGTTTCCCTTTCACCCAGAGCGAGTAAAATATTCTGGGTTTTATTGCATATGGATATTAAATTTCTCCTTTGATAACATGATAAATTTCCATAATAGTTCTTTATATACTTAATAATTAGCAAGTAAATCACTTATATATCTTTTGTCTTATAACCTTTATTCTACATTTACTAAGTAAGGTATTAGGATAATTTTCGGGTTACTGTGAATTCGAACCCCAAGAAACTTTCACCATAGGAGGCGCGTCAACCCACGCAGCCATAACCGTTGTGGATCTTGACATCGTATTAGTATTAGGCTTATAACATAAAACTATAAAATATAAACTAAAAACTTCAAAGTAATATTATCTATTAAATATGTGTAAATCACCCTTCGACCCTTTAAATATGACAATTTTGAGATATAAAACCTTCAAATACTAAAGATATGAAAATATCTGGCTTAGCAGACAAAAATATCATATTACTGTTTTTTAACTCAGGTTAACCCCACGAAGCGCCAACAACCCGTTATCGTTGATAGGGGGGGTATGTTGGGACCTGGTACAAAGAACTAAACAAAGATAGGTAGGGCCTATGAAAACATTTTACATGCAATAATTAATTATTCCATTTGTGGCAGGCTGGCATTGTGTAATACTTCTGAGAGCCTCGTCGGTTTTTCCCTCTGGCCTTCACCCCCCCCCCGATTCTTACCGAGATATGAGTGGCGTGGCTGATCTCTCGAATACGGACAAAATTAATATGTAATGCCTTGACTTCATGATAGGTGTATAAGGAAACAAAGTAGATTAGTAGCACGCCTCTACTTTGTGCAGCATGTATGAGATAATAAGCCACCAAACACTAGCCTTCTTATTTTTTTCATGAGTGAAAAACCTAGCAGCCCCTTGACGGTTTCAATTACAAGCCCTTTGCTTCACAATCTCTTTGAACATAATTTTTCTAAATCCTATCCCTTGCTTTGCACCCCTACAGGGTGGCTAATGTGCTAACCGTACAATGGGGTACGGGGCACCCCGATCCTGTCTCTGAGTTTTGGGTCCAAAGCAAAACTTTTGAATTTAGTTTAAATAAACGGCTTTAAACACAATTGGTTAATAGTGTCTATATATTCTAGTCTGTCCATTATTAACTCAAGAGACTTGGTTTGAGAACCAAGGAATTTTTGAAGGTTGAAAGCTTTCTATTTTTACCCAGATTTAAACCTACACTCTTTGAATGTTTTTTACTGCTAACAACAGCATTTACAGGATGCTGAACGGGCTAGAATTAGCTTGTAGCTGGGTTATAAAAGACAAACCAGCACCAATATATAAACAGCCCTTTAACGAGAATATTCCGACTGTAACGGATGTGTTTGAAACAACCTAAATAAAAATGTCAAATTACCACCTTAAACACTGAGGTCAATTCCCCTTAGAATCGAACCCTACTCGTAAAAGGGCCTCGTCCATTATAAAGCTTCTTATAAGATCCTGTTTTTACTACTTAATCCTGCTTTGGTTTAGGAGTCCCCGTCCTCTATATTTATTCCTTTTCCCTTACTCCTATCCTGAATACCCTTGCTTGTCATCTTACTACTAGCTTCCCGCCACCAGCAAAATAACTAATGAAGCAAGCCGTTATCATAAGGTATCGTAGCACGCCACTTATTACCATATTCATTAATCGCTTAGTCAACAGGGGCGTTTCAGGATAGCCTATTGAAGCGATCGAAGAATAGGCAGGCTAATTCACTCAGCGAATCCGACCGCTGATTGATATACTAACAACGAGAATACACGTTTACTCGCATATAAGTTAAAAGAATCTAGTACTCCACTATAATATTTTAGATACTTGTGGATGCCTATCGATATTATACTGTATTCACCCAGTATTCCCTAACAGGAGTATGTATTTCCACGGTCCTGTCTTTTAATTACCTTTAGGTAGCTTAAGCTTAAACCACAACCTATATTCTATATCTTAGGTATCAAGAATATTGTGAATAAAAAAAGCTCCAGAACAAGATGCTTTATTTTTTTTTATTGTTTTTTTGCTTATTTAATTTTACAGCTTTTATAGCGAACAGTTTCCAAAGGTATAAAGAGTTATGTAAGAAGCGTAGCAGCAAAACAGAAGCGTACCACCCACCCGTACCTGTAGATGCAAAAAGACGCCATTGCAATCCAGGGTTAACAAATTCACTAATATAACAAGTCTACTTTGAATTATATTAAAAATTAGAAATAACAGGATTGAACCTTTAACATCTTTGTTGTGTAAGCACAAACGTTCTACCAATTGAACTAATTTCATTATTTGTTTTTAATAATTATTAGGTACTACCTTTATCTATTTGAAGCCTTGCAATAAAAATAAATAAGCAGTTGCCTTATATCAAAATCTACACAGGTAATCAGGACCAGCAGTTAAAATCACCGAGCCCTCACTTTCTATTACTCACACGCAGCGTACAGAGAGAAACATTTCTAAGGTTTTGTGGTTGGGTCGAAGAATACATACAAATGCATGGCACTATTTCTGTTGTAGCACGCGTGTATTCCCTATTTTTGTTCCTAAAAACGTGCAAAAAAGAACGACAAGCATATTTATATAACTAGGGTATTCTGTTGAGGTACATTAAACATGAGAACCAGCGCCCCTTTATTTTGCAGACGCGCGGGGGAAGGTTTAAATATAAAAATCCGAAACAGGAGGCGAGCCTACTGTGAGAAGCATTGCGTAGATTCTTACTATTAGCTGAGCCTTGTTTTTAATTAAAGTGTTAGTTTAAGCAATTTTAGGGAGTGATAGCAATTTACAACAAGGTAGTCTTTAAAATAACAGAAGAAAGATAAGTTGTATAACCTAAAAAGATAATCCTTAATGTTAGACCTAGACCCAAACCTACCCTTATCACTTATTCATTTATGTTGCTGTATGAAATAACAGTAGATTATTTAAACTTTTGCTTAACGGAGGTAGAGCAACAAACATAAAGTATCTATCCTTACGGGGCAGAGAAAGAACGTAGAATGGATTCCAAATTATAGCCTTTTCTTGGCTATAAAAAATAACTTATGATAAACATATTATTGACTTATCTGTATCTTGTTTTATCGGTAATTTATGTATGGCACCTACATGCTAATAACAAGAATTAACTAGCAATAAACAATCATGAAATATTATTTAAAGAAGGTATACATATATTTCTACTGTAGCATTGACTTGTTTCTGTCCATAAATTACAACTCAATTATTACTTAGTTAAAGCAAAAGATTAATATTGCTCTGTTTGGTCTAGATTTTTATTTATAGTAGTGGGTAAACCTAAATCATTCTTCTTTGCTATAATATCACTATATTTACTTGTTAGGTAAGTAATAATTTAGATGTTTATTTTACTTTATTTTATAACTATTAATTTGCTTGCACTATATAGTAAGGCAATTTTGGGCCTGTAATGCATATTTTACTAATATTGTTAGACAAATCATGCTAAAGGGATAACTATTTTCAATTTATCTTGTGGTAAATTTCACTTTGGTGCTTGATATTATTTAACATCAGAATAAATAAAAATAGATCTCAGATACGGGCCCATATATATAAATGTACAATAAGAGAACCTATTAAACGGTTAATCTATAATATTAAATCAAAGAGAAGATCTAAGCAATAATCTTATAAAGACATAACGAGATGCTATAGGATTTTTATTAATACACAGTTAGTACCGAAAAATAATGATTATACTTAAAAATTGAATATTCTACTGCTATAAACCATATAAAATTACATCGTATAAAGATCCCTACGGATCAAAAACCCCATATTACTAACTTGGTCTTTATTTTTTTTTTTTAAACCTAAGAAAGGACTAAAAATATCATTACTGGGCTCTTTATATTTTTTGTGTGTTGCAAGGGTATTTCTCTACATTAAGCTAAGTCTTAACCCTTGTCTGTTGCATCCGTACTTCTAGCTGCGCACAGCAAGAATAAAACCTAATCGAAGCTCAGGCCTTAAAAGGGTAATGATGCCCCAGCAACTTTAACAATATTCATTATCCTATAGGAACGTCTCAAGGAGAATAACGGGTTCCGAACTTCCTTGTACCCTGCTGGTTGGGGATTAGTTAAAACATACATGCACCCCTTTCGAGATAGAAATAATCAACAATCCTCCCCCACTTATAGGGAATAAAAGTCTACAATTCCTTTGTGACTGGACTCCTTGGTAGCCAAGTTTTGCGTTATTTTGATATTTTTTACTAAGCTAGCAGTGGCTTGCTATAAGAATAAAATGAAAAATAATGGAGTAGGCTTCGCCTAACTCAAAGCTGTAAAAAAATATGTAAGGAAAATTCACACAAGTCTTAGTTCAATAACCCCTACAGGGTCTTCGCCAGAAACGGGCTTTATCAATCAATAAGACGCGCGCCTAGTCCACACTGAACGACATATCCAGATCGTGAAATCATGTAGGTCTATCATTTAAACTATAGCCGTTTAATTTATTTATTTGTAATTTGCTTTCGGAATATTTTTTTGCTAGGAGGCGTCAAGGCCCTTCTTCGCTAACTTACGGAAGCAAAGCTAAGGTCAGCCCCAGCAGCTCAATTGAAACTCTAATAATTTATTATACAGATCACAAAATGGTTATAGTAATAAGGTGAGAATGACTGAAAATAAACAAGCTACTTTTATTTGATTAGTTTAAATGTAATTTAGAAAATTTTTTTTGTCCTTCTAATCCTATGAACCGATAAGTTATAGAAAAGGGGAATTTGCCGAATGTAGGAGCCACCCTAGAAGGCTCCACCTATATGGCTACGTTAGTAAAGATATTTTTTTGGTTTGCCTATTATAGTTGCGTAAGCCAACCCACATAAAAGACAGCTTCTTACTTAGCTCCTTTTTAGCCTTCATGCTGTGCCGAGCAAGGGGATAAAGGGGTTGGACTACGCATGTATCATGTTCACTACCCAACCAACAAGCACTAAAACTTAATTACCTTTAATGCCATATAATATCTTTAAATATTTATCGACTTAGTTCTGTTGTTATAAAATATTGGGTAGGTTTTTTATTGAATTTGTTATGTTAGCAATCAAAAATGAGCCCTATGGATTAGAAGCTCTTTAAGAATAATTATTTTAAGTATAAATCAATATGAATTATCAAATTTTGAAGTCGTCAAATGAAAAGTTACTCCATCCATAATCCCCATCCAGTAATCTGGGTTAGAAATTATCATTTTTTTAATAAGCTGGTTTTTGATCAACATTTACTATTGTAGTCTTCTATCTTCGGACGTTCTATATTTCATAATCAACCATCAATGAATCAGATCACTTCTCCTCTTCTTACTCCTTTTATTCTCCGCGGCATGAAATTATCAAATTGTTGGGAGGCGCCAAGCTCATTCCTTAAGATTCTAATTCTTGGGGATTTCATATTGACTAACTTAATGAATTTAGAACTTCAGCTTCATTCTTCGATTGTGTGGGGTGCATAGCGAATTACTAGGATCAATTGAGATGATTCTGATAGAGGTAGTTCTGCAAGGAGATGCGTGATGCACTTCAGAATCCTATTAAATCATCCCCCTCTAAAGCTTTTGACCTCAACCCGTCTTGTTCATATTATTCCCTTGAGTATGAAAACCAGAAAATGGTATCCGTCGAATGTGGTTAGAATTCTGCCCACACTACGTCAACTGACGACCCCAAGTCAACCGACATATATTCATCTGCTGTGAATTGCTCCGGGACTGTAAATCGACGCAACTACGCGATTCAACTAACTGACAAATAAGCCAGATACTGATCTCGCCTTTGGTATTTCTCCCCATGATGGTATGTTACCAGTGGTCGATTCCATATAAGCCATTTCTTCGTCCTGGCCCTAGTATTAAGATATATCCATGTGGGGACGTTTTCTACCTTTCAGGCATAGTTATTTAGAATGCCGGGTCCCCATTATTTCTCCCTTGTTCAGCGGAGTCTCCAAGGGATGGAAGTACGAGTATCGGAAGAATTCTGTACAATCTGCGTTCTAACATAAAAAATGATGCAGTAGGTACTAAAATATACTCAATATTTATATATGTTATTTATCCATTTAATTCATTTAGTTTATTTTTTGTGCATGTTATTGTTATATCGTATTTATTTGTAGGACCCTCAGTAACTACCCATCGAGATATAAAAAAAAGGTCATAACAAGACTCAACAAAGTTGTTCAGTAAAGAATACCTCGATCATAATACCTCAAAGTGAGTAGTTGATCGTGTTTAAATGATAGGGCTAATATTTCTCATAGGCCCTACGAGGGCTATGAAGGATTTGTACCTATGAAACCGTGGAACCCATGGGAACCCTGTTCCAAGAAGAAACAAGTTCCAAATACACATGACTATAAGTAAAATGATGAAACACTATATTCTATTGCTTGAAACAAGAAGGTTACAATGTAATGATTTTATAACATTTTCCTATTAATTCCCCATTTTGCTTCGACATATATCTATGTGCAATAATACTTTGCTATTTACACATCAAAGTTTTAAATATATAGAATATAAAGGACCAACTGTAATAACCATTGTTGCGTACACAACAAACTTTTTATCTATGATTAGGAGTCGTTTGGACCTTATCTTAGCTAAATATACGTACTTATAAATAAGATTAGCTACACATATCCTAAATTAAATTAAATAAGCTTGCTGGTGTAAACAAAACCACAAATTAAATATTAATTTTGTTAAATTATTAAATTAAAATTTATAAGGGTTCCCGTTTTAATCTTCTAAGTTAAGATAATTATCCTACAAATACATATATCTAATGATTTTTATATATACTTTTAAATAAAAGCCCTGTCCATTTTTTACTTTTTTTGTTTTATGTTTATGAGAAAGGTAAGTACTAATAGCTAATTAAGCTCTCTACTTTCTTATCATACCTGACTTTCAAATGAATTTATCTTTTTTTAATACCTTCGGTTGTTAAATGACTTACAGCTATAATCTTTGAACGTTAATAAAATACTAGAATTTAAGCTCCTAAACTTATAACCTTGGAAGGATTTATTTTTGAAAAGAAAGGAATTTATTTTTTTACCTTTAATATCCATTAAATTTATATACACGATAAGATTTCTTCATTCTGGTTCTAGAATTTAAAGCCTATCCAATCTCTTCCCCACGTTAAATGAAACCCATAAATTTTGTTACATAAAATCTTTCATACTCTTCGCTATGTTGAGTACTAGAGACAAACAAATTAATATTATTAACCACTGGGAAAGTGTTTTTTATTAATTAATGATCTCGACCACAACCAAGTTATCACCTCTCCATCCTTACAAATTCCCCAGC
Source organism: Ophiocordyceps xuefengensis (assembly GCA_020975735.1). Lineage (NCBI taxonomy): Eukaryota > Fungi > Ascomycota > Sordariomycetes > Hypocreales > Ophiocordycipitaceae > Ophiocordyceps > Ophiocordyceps xuefengensis. Next base: position 11,016 of record JACYFI010000560.1, read on the forward strand.
AAAATTCAGGTTTAGATCATAATACATGTGTATTAATCACATCAAGCGGGTGGTACCACTTTTAAAATTAGGGAAATGGATTTTTTTAATTTTATTTGCCAGGCAGCTTTCTGTTCAATGATGCCCTTTCATATTTATAAGCTCATACATACCTTCTCACAAATCAGAGCGTGCTTTACCTGTAAAAGTAAATTTAAGCTTGTTTTTAAATAAGAGTATTGACTCATTTTTTTGGTCAATAAGGGTATTTATCAAATCATAGAGGTTATTAATTTTTTTTTAGGACAAATCCTGGCGGATTCGGCAGCTTAGCTGCCTATTTTTTATCTACATAACTCATTAATTGACCTATTCTCATAAAAAAAGTATAATCTTTTCTTAGGTAATAAGAATATCTCTATTAATGTAACTCATGTTAAATTCAGGTGTTACATATAGCCATGACGGTGTAGAACCGACTCTTTGAGACTTTAAGACTAAATTCCCTTCACACATCTGTAACCTGTTACTCCAAATAATGGAAGGTAGAATGAATCTTTTTGATTATCGTTCCATAAAAAATTTTAACAGTTTTTACCGCAGCTAAACTATTGTAATGCCTTGAATGCGGATTTTCTGGTTACAAGCCAGGTTTAATTATCGAATTATTCCAATACTTAAATGTTATTAACTACTTAAAGAAGTTATATAAGCAACATATTTCATAACACTTAACAAACAAAGTAAACTCATTTAAGCAAGAGCAGGTGAATACTAGCTGATATACTTTCTTCAAAAATGTACCCATCCTAAAAGCTCCTTTCTCATCCCCTTTAAAATTAAAGAGGGTGGGCGAACAGTAATTGTTGCCCCACCTAGATCATAATATTTACCTGTAATTCATTAAAGCGTAATTCGAAAGGAGTTAGTAGGTTCTAATACCAAGGAGTCATTGATCTCCTAATTCTCTGTTGGTGTTAAAGCCACACCTCACGTTTATTGTAGTTTTAATTTAGAAAACCTTTATTATTAATACTATTTAATTTCTCATTCATTCTTTAACCTTTTATTGTTATTTTAATTCATCTAACCCTTCTCTAGTTAATCTGGGTCTTTTTTTTCCACAAAGTAAAGCCGCTTCTTTAAAAAATCTTCGAAATTTTTTAGTTTATTTAACATGTAATTTAGAAGTTTTTATCAAATATAGGTAATAATTTATTACGAACATCCTGTAAATTTTTCAACTATAATCCCACATATACTAATTTAGTATATCTCTACCAAACTTGAATGTAGGATATTAGACTTTTCTAAAAGGTTCTGTTATCTTTATGGTGTTGAGTTAAAAATAAATAGTAAATGATAACTTTATTCCTATTTGTTGATCCGGGTGAGTTTTTTAAATGTTATGAAAAAACAACAACCCTTCCAGCGTCTGTAAGACGCCGGCTAAATTCAGTTTAAATAGTAAATACTTTTGGTCCGAACCCTCTGGTTTTTAAGCTGGCTTTTTAGGGAAAAAACAAGGCTTAACGCACCATATAACTATCCACTGTTAATGCTAGGCTTTAATAGGATAAACTTATTTTTAGAACTTCTAACTGTACGAGTTTTGACCTTTGTTTGTCATCAACATTAAAAACTTCTTTAACTAAGTGAAATAGTAGGGATTGCTCACGAAGTAAATAAGGGATAGTTGCAAAAACGATTAAATTTAAATTAAATAATCTTCATTTAAGCAAGATACTCTAAATTGAACGATCCGCCCCCCTAATTTTTATTTTTTCCTAACCAAAAAAACAAATTGAAAATTTGTTTTAAATGAGGCCTATTCTTGTTTTAATATTGAAGACTTAATCTAAAAATATTAGCTTGACTCTATAACCTACCCTTAGATTTAGATCCCAGTAAGATCCTATTCAAAAAAATAGCTCCTTTCTCCATCAGTAAGACCCCCAGTAAATATAATTAAGGAGTTTTATGTTCTGAAGTTTGATTTAAATAAGTAGCTTTCTACTAGGAATAAGTGAATTGTTTTTAGAGTATTCTTAACATGAATATTTTTTTATGTACCAATATTTTTGGTGCGAGCTTCGGAAAATTATAGTATTTATATACTCTTATAGAATTTTTTAAAAACAGCACAAGTTTCCCTGGCGACTGAGAGCACACCTTCTTACAATAATTAAGATAATATAGTAGGAACCGGTCGGCTCGTTGCTCTTTTGACAGATATATGACTATCAGAATAGATCACAGGTCCGATAGCCGCAATTTCCCTTTTGGACCTAAGCCAAGGGAATCGTTTAATGATATACTAATCTCCTCAACTCATTAATAGGACACCTTAGT
>JACYFI010000561.1:0-11553 GCA_020975735.1 Ophiocordyceps xuefengensis
AGTATTCAGGTTTATAAATACGGAAGTTTTTCTATACATAATATTGATATTGTTTAGTGAAAAATTGGTATTAGAATCTAAATCTAAAACGATTCTTAAATTTAACTCAATAAGGGGCAGGCTGGTATGTTTCCACGTCCGTTCACTTTGCCAGCTAATAAAAATCTCCAAAAACAAAAATTACATGAAATTAAATTTAAGGAAGAGTCCTATTATATAATTAGAATTATCGATTAAAAAGGAACAATAAGTCGACGGTTTAGTTGCAAGCTTATGAAATGTATGGGCAGATGTAAAATTATATAAGACCTTAAAATGAAAATATTGAGGGCTGTCGCTATTTCTTTGCTGTGCTACGGACGGTGGCTTACAAGAAAAAAAATATAGCTAAAGACTCTATATACCTTCGATTTAGTTAATATTTAATTACACTAATTGTAGCTCTTACAAAGAAAAAGGGTTAGTAACAAATGCTACGAACCTGGTGTAAAGCGGTCAATAATTTATCGTTTAAACCGTCGGTTATTTAATGGATCGCACAGGACTGCTTCACCGTCGGGTGGCTGAATTCTGGCTCAATTGTAGAGTTCGAATACTTCTATTATCTGATGTTGGTCTGTATTGTAGGCGATCATACAACACATGATAACCATAAACGTTAATATAGAAGCTATTGGATGTCTTCGGTCCATCCCGAGTTTAATTTTTTAAATTAATACCAGGTGTTCTGGTATAATCTGAATCAACAATAATCAGACTAGCTCTAGTAAACCTATATTGGGTTCATTAGGTGATGAGTTTTACGCTATATGTCTATAGGGATATTATGGATTTATCGTTTGATAGTCACCACATGTATACTGTAGGGCTGGACGTGGAAAACTACAGTGTTCACGTAAATCTTGCTTAAGTGCTGGAATTCTGTATTAAATTAGGTCCACTCGTTTTACGTTAGGGATCAATCCCTAATTGTTTTCAGGGAAAATCAGCAAGTAACTTTTGCTATTCGTAAAATAGCTGGGAATAACTAAAAAAAACTATAAATGATAAATATTACTAATTTACCCTGATTTTGTTCTGATCATTTATTGAAATATAGAACCAAATCTTTACAAGACTAAGTAATTGGGTTATTCCTAGAGGAATTAAATGAATGAGTTAACAGGTGGTATTTTGTGAAAAAGAGATTTCAAGATTGTTTTTCAACAATCTTGAATTACATTAGCCATTATATTAGAAAACAAATAAAGGGTAGGTGTATAGGTGATAAAATTGAAGATAAAAAAGGAGTAAATATATATGCTAAGAATTAAAACAATAGGTTTCTTTAATTTATTACCTTAATAAATGGTAAATTTGTAACTGAAATCTAAGTGATAATCAACTGTGATTCGGCTTAATTACAGTAAATCATGTGAATTATGTAGAAATTTTTACCACCCTTAAAAAGATTTATCTTGAGATAATTTTGATTTCTGGTTTAAGTTAAAGCTCTGGTTGTTTACTATATTAATGTTGTTAAAAGCCCCAGAGTGAAAAGCGGATGCTCGTCAGTGATTAGAGTATTCTTAGTAAAAGCAAAAGGTAAAATTACCTTATAGAACGTTATACATTATCATTGTAAGAACGGGGTGATATTTACTCAAGAATAGCTACAGGGTACATGTCTTATAAAAGCTCCGATTTATCCAAAACAGCTGTGTTTAATAAGTTACATTTCGTAAAGTATCATGTTACTGGGTTGAAAAATGTAAATTTTAATGTAAAAGTTAAAAAAGTATAAGAATGATTTCATGAGACGGTAAGCTATTAAAAGTAAAGTATAAAAAAAATTATAAGTATTTTGCACCTAAAGGATCTTCAGAAGACAAGTACGCAGAAAAATTTAGATACAGATATAGAAAAAAAATAAGAAACTTTTCCTGATGCTGCAGTGCTGTTCTGTTTTATTTCACTTGCTTTTATATTCAAGGCGGCAAGTAAAAGCATACCCACGACGACGACCAAAAGTAAGAAGCTAGCAGCGCTACACGCACTCTGATTTTCTTCCTGTGGCAACAGCATTAAAAAAGTGAGTCTCCGCCTTCTTTGTGTCTTTCATTTTCAGTAATCAGAGGGTCTCAAGGCCTTGATATATGAAAGAGTCCCGGGGAACATAAAGCACGATTTGCCTTATAGGTGGGATCCTTTTATTTTTTTTTATAGTTTACAAGCTACGTTAGCTGGCTAAAAAAAAATATTACCATACGGGGCAACTGCACACACAAAGACTAGACAAAATAAAACACAGAAAAATCATTGACACAGCAAGCCGTTAGAATAATAGCTTCCCTACACGCTTTTATGGTAGTTTTAGGCTACTCCCCCTTGCTTTTCTTCCCTAGCTTCATCCTGAGGTTGCCAAAATTACATATTTTAGGTCTAGGTTCAGGATCAGGCTGGCCCTAAACGTAGCAAGGTACAATGTTTTCCACTTTCAGGGTACAGAAGATAGTGGGGATTAGGGTTAACCATCAGGAATAAGAAGCATTATTACATAGGAAGCAAAGAGGGTTCAAAACATTATATGTAAAAATTAAACGGTTATATGGGTCTTGTTTTCGATAAAGCTACCCTGATGTTAGGTAGGCTATCTCATTTAACACTTAGGGTGACATTTCCTGTTGGCAACCTAGAGCCTTATTTTAAGCTGAACAATGAATTATTGGCAGATAACCTACAGGGATAAAAAATTTTTTTGTTGGTTAGCACTGCTCGGTGGGGTCTTTAAAAATGACACCTTTCATGTCTATTTGTGCAATTAGGTTTCGGCTTTTATGTTTACAATCGGAGGTTAATAATCCCAACTTAGCTGTCTCCCTTTAAAGATTATATATGCTGGAAAATTTCTGAACAATGCAATTACTAATTATATTAAACCGGTATCAAATGAAAATGTACATGTTGAAACAATCAGCGGAAACAACAGCAATGATTTCCTTAGTTAGGATCACTTAACAGACTAACACGTAACCATTAAAAGAGAATTATACTTACTAGTAATGAAGGATATAGTCCAAGAAATAAAATTAAAGAAATTAATTAACAGTACAGAAAATTAAGTAACCGAAGTTCTAACCCTGACGGCAAAAAAAGGGAGGCTTGCCCTAATCAGGTTTAACACTATCAAATTTTTAATCAGTATTGGAAAGGATAGAGTTTAATATTTAAAACAAGAAAAAAAGAATCAATCGAGGTGTATATTTTTAATTAATTGATATAAATAAAAACCACTGATACATAGAGAATTCTATACCATTTAGCTACTAGGAAATGAAAAACTAATCTTAAATACTACCTTTTAATAGTAAACAAAACTCCTAAATATCGGACCTATAATAAAACAGCTTTACTTAAAGTACGATAAAGGATAATATTCTCCACTTTTGTAATATCACGATATGTGAGATATAAAAATCGTTTAACTAATAGAAGAATTCTTTCCCTAGTATAACAAATGTAGTTCCTTACAAATAAATGACTGAACAACCGCAAGGTTATGATCCTCGACGGTGGTATGCACAATACAGAGACAACTTAAAAAACTGGTAATCCTCTTGAGCTAAAAAATAAAGTAAAACACCTCTTTACAACTTAAAGGCTAGTAGTTATAACCGTTTTAAAAAGAGGGTATAATCTTTTTTTGCTTCCGCATAGAACACCAAATTTCTTAAGGGAAGATGAGAATGAATACAAGCTAGGTCTTCAATATCCATATATTGTATATAATTCTATAGGAGAGGTTATATTAATATTTCCATCTTACAAACTTATCCAATTAATTAAATCTAATTCAGTACATCTAAGTAGATGTTGGATAACTGAAAAAAATTTATTGAGAGGTGATATTGGGGTATTTGAGCTAATCCCGAATATATTGACAGATCTACCTAAGTATAAAAAGACATGAAATTTCTAAAACTATTGTGACAAATTCATAGATAACATAAACAAAAATAGCGCTTATAAACAAAGGCGTATTCGTTATACGGAGCGGATATAAACTATATAAGTAATCCCTGGAGTAAAAAGCAGCACTAAATACTTAAAACTAAATCAACATACTATAAGAGAAAAGAGCAGTTAAATAAAGTAATATACAAAAAATATTATTTATTAGTTAGATAGATTAAATTAAATTTTATATATTTATTTGTAAAGTGGAGTTGTGTTTAGTATTGCTTCACTAGATATTAGCATCCACGAACAGTTTTGATTTTAGGGATTTAACTAACAATTTTTGAATGAACAAGACAGATAACCAATTCTAGTCTTAGTCGTAGAATAATTGGCAAGTTTATAAAGTTTATGTGAAAACAATAACTATAAACCAATATATAAAAATGTTTTGAGTAGGAGCTGTGGGAACAGGTCACGTGGTAGGTATTCATAGTAAACCATTTACGTTTAAAAACAGCTTCCTTCAGTACCGAACTATTATTTAAATTATTAACCTTAAACTAATCAAATATGCCCGCGTTGGAATTCCTAAAGGTAGTAGGTGGAACTGTTAGATTACGTGAAAAGAGGCTGATGGGTTTATTTGAGTTCAAAGAAAAAGGGAAGAAAATTACTTGAAATAAACAAAATATTGCATTCTAATCCCTCCTATTAACTTTAAAAATAAAAAAATCGTAACCTTGCAATTTTAAAAAACCAGTTTACAACTTCAGTAGAAAAATACTTATCACCCCACAAGGAAACTCATTAATATAGAGCAATATATGCTTATGTATAAATGCTAATTTTAAAGAGCCAACCTACTACTTTAAAGCTTGATTATATGGGTTTTTATAGAATAGCGGAGGGTTGTTTTTGCCTATTCGTAGATCGGGAAGCAAATCCCTTCTCTCAAAATAGGAAAAATTACGACGGTTTATTTAATAGATTATATTAAACAGTAGTTTGAAAGTTCAAATAAGTCGTACCCTTTATGATTAACTTCTTATTTTATAGAAGTTACAAAAAAGATGGGATTAGCTAAAATAGTGGCACATGTACTAACTATCCCTTTTTGTTAGGAGAAAAAGTTCGAGTTTTAAGAAAAATTCAAAAAATTCTTAGTTAGTAAGTGTCGTAGTGGGTCATGTCACGTGAAAAATTCCAACGTTTTTCGGTAAAAATTAATTATATTTAATTTTGCAACGGTGAAGCCTTCCATATAATGTGTTCTTAATGCGAAAAAGATTAAGGGTGCTGAATAAAAAATGTTAACCTACCCTCCGTTTTGAGGTTAATTACGTGGAACACCAAAGTACTAAATATAACAAATTTATATCGAGTAAGTGATCCGTAGAACAAACGTTGATAAATCGAAAGTTATTAAGTTAAAATCATAGATAAGTTAATATTCTGATCACCTGCGTGAAGCAAGTGTTGTATGTAGAATTATATGGAGGCTAACTTAACTGCTTACTACGTACCGTTGCTCAAATGGGGTCCTTGATAATTTTCGTTATTCTGCAATTGACTATAGTCTGGAAACTAATTTATCAGTTATTTATCTTTCAGTTTTTATTATATAAGTGTCTTACGTTTATTTTACTAGAAGTAAGGGAAGCTTTATCTTTATTAAAAATGGGTGAAAATTAACTTTTTATACTATATCTAATAACTAAAACTTTCATATTTTAAGATCAATCAAGCGAAAACTATAAAGATTCTCGAGACTAACGTCAATCTTTAATTCGCCTTTTTTCTTACATATTTTCTTAGCATTTTTTATTACTGTAAGAAATAAATTACCATACTGAACCAGCCGAAGTGGACATACCACAAAGAAAAATAAAGCAGCGGCTTTAACACGCGCCACAAAAGGGTATTTTCATTACTTAACTAGATAAGGATATAACAAACTAACTAATTTCTATCCTTGATTCAGCGGGAATAATAGATGGAAAAGGAAAATTTTTGAATTTTAAGAATCTTCTTTCAAAAAAATTTAGTCATTAAAGCATTTCGAATAAGATTTGCATAATAAGGATATAAGAAATTTTAACACCTATTGCAAAAACATTATACATATGGGGTAAAAATAATTCAATCAAAAATTAAAATTTTATCCTACATATTAGTATCTAATGAAACAGTATGCATTTTATTTTAGTTTAATAAATTAAATTGGATAATTAGAATTAGAGTTGTGATAGGTTAGAACTAAGCTTGTGTATTTATATAACATAGGATTTCATTTGAAACCTGAGTATAATTATTGAAAGTTAATGATTCTTATTTTCAGATATTAATTGAATGCAAAAGTCTCTTCTATAAGTTTTGTATAATTTAATTTGAGTAGAAATCATTAAATGCAATTCTTACCAAAGTTAAGCTAATTAATTTCATCATAAAATTATCCTCTTAATGATTTAAATACCTATTGTAAACCATATACACAAAATGAGTAACAAAAATGCTCCCAAAATATAAAACTCTTGAAATTTCAAGATTTCAGTTAAAGCCACGCATGTTTGTAATGAACGGTATTTTATGGTAAAAGATAAAGTCATGATTATAAGTTTTTTATAGGGTTAGTTTTTCAATAAAAAAATTTTTATCTAATCGGTTGATATAAAAAATTCAAATTTTGATACTATCTTGGAATATAAACATTTATTCAGGAATTTTTTGGTTGAAAATGAATTACAATACAGAATTTCCGCTTATGAACAGAAGTATCTTTTAATTCAAATTGGGTGTTTACCCGTCGGCCTCTTAAATGAAGAGGATAGTCCGGCATTAAAAGGGGCATTTTGCCGCTTTTAGTATTAATGATATCAGTATATTTATAATATTTACAAGCTAGTTTGCTTAAATTTCTTTAATAATGCTAATAGCCCTCTGTTTATCTTGCTTCGCCTTTGCGCAAACTGGCCACTTATAAAATAGGATTTACTCATAGGCTAGTTATAAAAGTTTGCTGTCTTGTAATGTTTCTTGGTAAGGCGACAAGCCTTGCTGGACCTGCTGTCCGCCATAGTAAAATTATTCGTACAAAAATGAATGTTTACGGCTTCATACTTCTGACCCGTGACAAAAGGATTTTAAAGATTTATAATTAAGTGCTGCCCGATTTTTCATTTCCTCCGCCGAAACAGCCTTAGTGAAGGCACGCCCTGCATGGCTTACCGTCAGGGAAATCCATAAGATAAAAGTTACAAAATAAATCCTTTAACGGTTTTTTTACATTAGGTAGTATTTTTATACTATTAGTAAGTTATTAGTAGTGATAGCTTTATTAATTTATATATCCTATATCAAATTTGTTTGACTAATCGCTATTAATATCTGATTTTAAGCATATACTCATTGATTTTTAATAAAAAAGAAGGCGTTTTTCCAAAGAAACAATCACTTTTAATTTAAAATTTTATTCCTTAAATATTTAAGATTGGCTATGTTATTCTTACCATTTAACTATACATTGGTAATTCTTTCTTTTTTCAGCCTAATGAATTAATCTAATTTCATTTTTAAGTTGAGAATATGATATGAGTAATCACAAGGTTAAAGAATTATGAATTAATATAAATAGAGGAGGGTTTTACGAAGTAATAACCCCTCTAAAAAAACCCTTAACAATACAAGTACTTTTTTGACCCCAAAGAATCTAAAGAATCAAAAAAATAAAAGTTTCTGAGAGAAACGAAAACTTCCTAAAATTACACTTATAAATTCAAATACTAATGATTTAAATATTATTTGTTCTGAGCCCTACGGCCACCAATAATCTAATAGTCGTTAAGTAGAAAATGGAAACAAACTATAATATAGAAAAAGACAGGATTTACTGTTAAAAGATCCAATTTAGTTTAAAGTAGAGTTTGAAATACAAGTTACAAGAAATTGAAAAAAAATTAAACCAAAAGCTAAATAATATAAAAAAAAAAGTAAAAGAAAATTTTCCCTGATGAATCTAAATATCTTTGAATAGATATTATGGAAGTAATAAAAAAGTCTTAATTTTAATTTGATATCAATAAAAGATTAACTTAAAAAAAAGAAGCACTTAAGCTCTAACATATATAGTAAGTTATCCTTTATCCTGACAATATTGGCTAGTTGGAAACGCCGTGGATAGAAAAAAACGGCGGGCTAGCTTTCGGTTGTAAAATCGACAAAAAATTATTTTTTTTACAGAACGGCTCACCCTATAAGTTACCTCTCATATCTACACAGCTTATAATCGCGTAAATCTTTTTAGAAATCGGGTTCAGATGTAACGTGCCGGCCTATCCTGTGAGTCCGAAAAGGTTTTGTATACTTATCGTCAAGACCAAATTAGTCTTAATCGGTGGTATCTCCTAGTTGCGCAAGGCTACTTATTTTTAAAGTATTTGACGGAGGATAGGAAGAAATAGTTGAAATAAGGGGTTATCCGGACCCCTTGTAAAACGTTTACCGAAAGGTCTATATCCCGGGTTAAAAAGTAGTTGTTGCTTAATAGTTTAATTCTCAGATGGATACCTTAACTTATTTTTCGTTCCCTTTTAAAGGGTCAACAAATACCCCTTAAGTATTTCGATATTCGAAATAGGAAGATGGTTGATATGTCTTTCGCGCTAAAGAGCGCTAATCTAAATAGTGTTTACATGTAAACTAATTAGGGTATATAATCAAGTTTAATAAATAACTAGATTTTCCTGGCTGTTGGTCCTAGGGTAACATACGTACAGTGCTAGAATAAAAAGTAGATATAAATCTTTTAGGCGAAACAATTATATTATAAACCGGAACAATAATTAAATTTAAAATTTCTAAACGTGAGGTATTAAGCTAAAAAAAGTAGTTAAAAAAACAAAGAGTACAATTTGTACGGTCTGGGTTATCCCTCTTACATTTAGAAACATACCCCGGGGAGGGTATACAGCAAGTGTTAGTAGCATTGAAATCATAGAAGCAAGCAGCCACTGACCCTCGTAATTACCTTTAGGGGGGTGCCTTATATTTGGTACTTCATGCATGGATAGGCGCTAAGTCAAAACGATAAATTTTGATACAAATATTTTAAACGGATACATTAAAATACCTTGCATTTTGCCACTACGTTTTAAGTAATGGGGTGAGCCGTAATTGCTCAAGTGTTTCCAGGAGTGATATTTTCTGAATTCCTAAAAAAAAGTTAGGCTCTTAAAATTTATGATCTTATCTAGCAAGACCACAATTTGACTTATTTATAGTGTTGAAATCCTTTACAATTTTACCCTCAAACGCTTTTAGGACGCCAGGTAGCCTTTTTTCATAGTGATATAAATTTTAACACAACTATATGCTAGAAACCCCCTGAATTTAATTAGGAGTAATAAATTAGACCAATTTACAGGAACCATTACCAACCAATCATGGGGAGGACAGACCTCATATTTTTTTTTTAGAGGATCCCTCAAGAAGCTATACGTGTTGTAACTTAAAGTTAAAGAAATAGTCTAATACCCATAGTGTATATTTTAGATTCATCTCGTTACTTTCATTATCAACCTATTATCATTTGCTTTATAAATATATAATTAATATGACGTTTAGTAGTGCTCCATAAAGAGTGGAAAAAGCTTGCGCCACGAAAATATTTTCTAACAAATACCTGGCTTTGCATCTCCATTTTACTAACCAAAAAGCTAAATACTATTGATCCGGCAAGTCCCAAATAAAATGACCGTATTGTCTCTTTGAGCTTTATTTTCCTATGGCCTTGTTAAGGCTAGCTAGAAAAAATTATGGAAAAAAAACAGTTAAAAATAATAATTTAATTACCGCTTTAAACTTAAAAACCACCAATTTATTGTTCGTACAAATTGTGACCCTTAGTTAACTTTGAAAACCTCTCTATTTACAACTTTTTATAATAGGAGAAACTATATGAGCGGAAGCCTTCGTCTAAAAATAAAAGGGTGGTATTTATCTTATAAATAATAGCGTAACGGTATACGTCAGGTAACGGTATTGATTTAAGCCTAATAGCCACTTAATAACTTCCTTTTTTTTTTCTAGCCGATATATATATGTTTTATGTAAGATGCTATTTGAAGTTATGGAGGGCGCAAGCTCACATTTTTCTTGTAGACGAACACAGCTCTTATTGTATTATTGGTATGGTAATAGATTACACCATGTAAAAAAGAAGAATATTTTCTGTAAATTGAAACAACAATATATTAATTTTCTATATAAACCTGTTTATACAATTTAAACCCTGGCGCAGGATCTACATTGGTGAGATTTAAATACTTTATCAAAAGAGTCTAAAGACCTTATGATCTGAATTCCGTAAAAGTAAACCCTTTCTTCTGTTAAATACTAAAGAATACGAAGACTTAGTACTTATTTTTGATTTTATGCTATGTAATAAGCTGCGCGTAAAAGAACATAAAAAAATGTTTTCGCACAAAGGTCTTGGCTAAATTAGGGAAAATAAACTTAAAGGAAACTAGCCATTTAATCCTCATTTTATAAGTAAAATCAAAGGGGAATTATTGCAGATATGAAAAAACGTATAGAGAAAGGGTTTGAATAACCCCTTTTGTACGTAAAACTAGTTCCCGAATTTAAAAGTCTTACTAAAATTAAGGAAAGAAGGATTTAGTTTACACAATAGTGAGATAGGGGGCAACGTTCTTACATTAAGAAAGTGCTAGGGAGTTTAGTTATCATTAGTAAAGATTTTGTACTTTTTAACGCTAAGTGACCTATTTAAAAAATATTAGATTTGCCTAGATAACACCTGTAATAAAGGTAAATAATCTTCTTTATGCTAAATTGTAAAAAGGGTAAGGGTTCCCTACCCTTTTGTCATATCTCTGCAGTGAAACATCATCAGATGGTTATTAGAAAATAAGATATTAAAAATGGCCTACAAGTTATTCCTAGAAGAATAGGAGACTAATCCCCTGATTGCATTTTGAGGATAAATTTAATTAGAGTGTAGGTAATTCATTGTAAGTGAGTGGGCCGCTTGATTATTCTTATAATTGTTTAACATAACAATTAGTAGAAGGTAAAAGTAAAGCTTGTAGAAAATCCTTGATGTACAACCGAGGGGTTGCTATACAGGATAACTTTCACAAGCTTAAGCTTAAACAGATGTGTACAGGTGTTAGAATGGAGGATTACCCACCCCTAGCCTAAACCTACGCATTTGTTAAAGTCTACCTTACAAAGTTAAAATAATATAGGACCTAGGCTTGATAATATTCGTCCTGTTCTATGAACAAAAAAATTCGCAAGTTTACCCAAGCCTTTTACCTTAAGAGGTTGAAACTTTTGAATAATTCTGCTCTGGAAATAATGAAATACAAGGTCTAGCCATATCTGCCTTGTTTAGATTAAAAGAATTTTAGTCTTCATGCATCATGGCAGAGTTATAAAGACTTTAAATATAACGATCTAGTTCAAATTCTGAGATGGCAGTCTAGCCGCTCCCCTTGTGTAGGTGAAGCTAGGAAATACGCTTGCCTATAGTGCCTAGCTTTCGTTTTCCGCTCAGATTGTATTGCGGAGCACATATGGCTGCGCTACTTAACT
>JACYFI010000562.1:0-21468 GCA_020975735.1 Ophiocordyceps xuefengensis
CAAAGATTAAAATATTTTGCAAATACTTATAGATAGGTCTTTTAGACTGACCCTACATAAATATCCATTTGTAATTTATTAGTTAACCATATATTTATCCTCTGATTTATTGTTATTCGTCTTTTAGATATCTTACTAGCGGGTCAAAGCATCTAATACACTATTTACGGGCTGGTTATTTTTACTTAACAGGGCTTACTGTTAACTAACGAGAAGTACTATATATACGCTCATAAAACTAATCCGAGAATTCTACATTGTGCACGAAATTTTACAAAACTCTTTGAATAGGCACTTTCACCATGGTTTAAAATAACTTGTGTGGGATTAGGTGCATCTTCGAAAGTTTTTTATTAAAAGAATAAGGGTATTCATCCTACCCCTAAATAAGATTCACACTAATAAATTACATGATGTATATCATGTACTCAATAAACCTTGCCATTTGTTGAGTCGCGCTATCTTGGAAATATAAACCTCAAGCGCAGGGCGGTCCTAAGGTATATATACTGTATTTAAATAAAAAATTTTCATAGTTATAAAAACGTATAGAATTTCTATTAACAATAGATGTGTTTTTTTAGCTATGAAACACATACCTACCCTCCCTCCTATACACATATCAGCGTTAATAACAGTTTACTTAAACCTAGAACAAAAATTAAACGTACGTATAGTAATAATAAGACTTCCATTAAAGCGAATACGCAGTGCTTTGAGAAAGCAAAACCAATTATTGAGTAAGAGAATCAAATTGGTTTTTATTTAAGAAAGGGTTCATAGCTAGCACCTTATTATTAAACACCCAAAACTACTCCTATCCCTAATCTGTTCCTAATAACCACTGTTGCCAACCCTGAACCTATTATTTTGCAAGATTGCTAAACAACGGTAATGCCTTTTTAGATATCAATCTTCTTTCTAACATGAAATCCTATACTACTTTGCCCCTAAAAAAGTCTTTATTTTATATTTATGAAACGCGATGGTGGACGAGTATGCAAGCCTCACAGCCTATAAATTGGGAGGTTTAGCATATTTCATCTTTTGAGCGTAAGAAAAATTAATGTGGGGCCTTGTAGGCCAGTCTTTATTTAGTTTTTGTGTGGAAGGACAAAAGCACTATTAGTTACTTATTCTCGGAATGAGATAATTTACAAATTTATTGATTTATAACAATATATTAAAAAGATTGTCTACTATCTATTTTAATGTCATTTTTGGCCTAATTCAAACATAGCTAATCCTGCAGTAATAATACCGATTAAATATATGTTACTATTTTAAATCCATATATCCGATTTTCCTAGCCACTAAGACCAAAGGATAAAATATTACCCATAATTTCCCAAATCTGATGAAAAGGATAGACATAAGCAAAAATACAGATCTTCTTACCCCAAATTGAGTCTATTTTGACCTAAAAGACTATAAATTCACACTCAATATAGAGGATTTCTCTTGGTAGGGTTATGTTGGCGCCTAATATGAAATTACACAGTCTAAAAAAATAACTTTCGTAAATTACACAACAATAAAATACAAAGTCATACTACATCATTTAACCATGTAAAAAAGAATTTTGTACTCAATACGGGACCATGTCTTTAGCCTATTCTTTAATTAAATCAATAAAATAATAGGGATTTGATAGTTGATACAGGATTAACAAAAACAGATAAGGACCTTGAGGTAATAGCTATATTTATTATTTTGCAACTTAATTTTTGTTGCTACGTGGACCGGTGGTCCAGCCAAGAATTGTTTATTCTAACTAGCCGAGCTAACATTACCCTTTAATTAGTACAGACCTTTTAGTATAAATTCCTACTATAAGTATTTAATTTATATAGTCCGGTAAAGCTAAAAAACATTCTTTATAACTATACTAAATGTACACAGCACTATAACAACCTAGGTAGATATAGCGATTAAAGAGTTAAGATTCTTAAACCTTTATGCTTAAGCGGCACTTAATCCATTTGTTCTACCACAGAATTCCTAATTATAGGAGTTACACCTACAAATGCAAAAATAATAAACACGCTAAACTTTAAACTAAAACAGATTAAATATAAAAATACCTTTTAATTGATTTCCAATTTATAGCGGAAAATTAGTTTTTCTTCCATTAATCTTCATGTTTTTATTTTCACTAGTATAGCAATTAAATGAGGAGAACCTATTGCGTACTAGTATGAATAATGCATTAAATTACTAATGTCATACTTGTGTTAAATAAATATCAAATGCTTGAGTTGATCAATACTAGAATTACTAAAGCTAAATATTAAAAACCTACCATGATTATTGTACTATAAGCAAATAATAATCTTTTCTTCTTACATGAGTTAAATCCTACTACTGTTCCGATTATAAAAGCAGAAAAGAACTCATTAATTTAATATGAAAGTTCACCGCATTCATTTGCTTGAGACACTGACCCTCTGTTTAATACACATAATGCAACCATAAATGAAATATAGGAAATTTAGCTATTAAAGCTACAAATGTTGACTATAGTTAGGGTATAGCATCATAACGTCCATATGACTGTGGTCAAATTTATCGATCCAACATTACAGAAAAATAACAACTTATATATCATATTACTCTCAAGAAGTAGTTTTTAGATAACTAACTTATTCATTCCTGTTTCTTTTTGACGAATCTTGATCAAACCCTGAGGATTAGTATAAATGATTTTTTGTTTGTACCATTTTTGACTACTTTTAGCTCAAATCTTCTAACCCTTAATTTTAACACCAAAGAACAGGAGTATTTTTGAAAAAGTTAAAAATCTTTTTCCATAATATTTTTTTGAATGATTGACAATCTAAACTCAGGATAGTCTTTATACGAATAAAGTTGACACATCAAAGAAATCATACTAAAGCTTTTAATGTAATTCAATGCACTAATATGTTGGAGTTAGCTACAAAAATTAATTACTACACGACTTCCTGTTTATAGTGTAATTAGATTCTCTAGTACTAATTTAAACAACCATCCCACTTGTAAACCGGCTACCCCACTTGAGGGTTCTAATTTTGAAACTAAAGTGGTAATAAGGTCTTGGCGCAAAGCAAACGTATCAGGGGGAATAGCCTCTAATGAGTAAGAGTTAATCTTTATTTTAAAGAACCTAAATTAATTATTTGTTGCAAACCTTTCAGTCTTAATGTTCCATCGTTGTATCTTTAACGACTACTTTTCTTAAATAATAAAATAATCATGAATATTTCTGAGTTTTTCAGACGATAATTTTCCAAAGAGGATAACTTTGTGTTACTAATTTTGAATCTAAAGAACCTATTGTAATATCACACAACCTTTCTTTCCTTTGACCTATCTTCTAGCTTACCAGAAATGGGCTTTAATAAGTTTTTAAAATATCTAGCGTCCTAGACATCTGAAGATTACTTGAAGAATTAACCTCGATTGTCAACTTGCTTACGGTTTTTTGTGATTTACGAATTAAAAACGAAGAAGATCCCTTTCGGCAATCCAGGAATACTGATTAATCAGGGGTCTAAGGGTAGGTTTGCGTTTGTCTAAGGTTGACACAGTAGATAAGTTGTCCTTTGAATAATTTGTTAGAGGGATTTTACCTTGGATAACTTCTTTCGAAGCCAGAAGAGTATATCTTAAACGCGGTAAATTAAATCGATCTACATCACTACCATTACCTCGTTCTCTTTACAATAACTACTCTTGGTCGGAATGTAAACTAACTTAGTATCCGCGGATTGCCCATGTTCGTTTTACGCACTTCGGCTTATTACATACCTGAGTAAATTAGTTCAGCCACCTTATATTTTCATATATGGGCTTTAGTTTTTACCTAGAAAACTTTACGTTTTCCCGGAATTAGAATAACTTACTGCCCAACGTTTGGTTCTTGATCAGGATTCCCAAAGTCCTTTTTTAGGAATCAAAAATGAAATGGTGCTGCACTTTTTATCTTTAAATAAAAAAAATTCTATTATAATATTACTGAAAAGAGATATCTATATGAGTAAGGTTATACCAAAATCTGCGATGAGCTTATATCACTTATACTACGTTAAATATAAAAATTCATCTAGACAGTACATCCTGAATAGGCATATAATAAACCTGTCCCTAATAAAATGAACTGGAACGTGAAGACCTCTATTCCGAAATCACTCTCCCCCTTTCCCGAACCGTAGGTGAATGGTTCGCATCATACGGCTCTCAGATTTGCCTAGATTTTTTTGTTCTTAATCGTTGGGGAGATGTTTTTATGACAATGTGTTTCAGTTGCCACTCTCTACTAATGGATTTGCTTACCGATTCTTTTCGAGCCACATAATTTTAATTCTCTTCGTTAGCTTTAGGATTAGGGCTCCTTCATCATAACGAACGTGATGCATCTCCATCTTGTAGTCGGAGTCACATAGAAGACATAGAAATCCTTCCAAAGGAAGCTTTGGATATACTTCGGGATTTGAATTTTGAATTATGTATCATCCAACTATTTATATTGAAAGACGCAGTGTTTATTCCTAGTCTAGTTTACCAACTCAATGCTTTACTTGCCCTTTAAGATTTTACATAAGTTGCCAATATTTTAGCATTAAGTTCCGGCTTGAATTTGGCTGCTAGAAAGCTGCCACAAAGATTCCTTTCAGTATATATAGTACTTTGCTGATTTAGTGTTAAAAATATTAATCCTCCGAACGTAGTATTTATTTAATTACCTCTATGACTGAAATTGTACTAGTAGGAATTATTCATTTTAGGTTTATGCATTCAGATAATTTTGCGTTGGTTTACCTTTTTATAAGAAACCCATTCTTATCAATTTTTTTGTGACCTTTGCTAATCGGGGCTAAGAAGTCTCATATTTTTTATATTTGCCTGCTCAAACATTTTTCTCTCTAGAGTAAGTCCTTCATGATTTACCTCTTTTACTCAACCGAAGGAATTCGCGTGTTCTGTTGTTTAGCGTTGTTATTTTTGGTTTAGATTCTGAAAGCTCCATAACCCTAACTCAGTCCTTCTAAGAAACACCTTAATCTTTTGGACATAATGATTTACACCGTTCGTTTTTGATCCCTCTAACTCCTATAATCGTTCAATCTCATATCTAATGGTTGATTCCAAACTTCTTATAACAATTTAGGGTTGATATCTAGCTCTATGACGGGATTATCGGTAAAACTTTATCGTAAAAATTTATAATTTCTTCCTCAGAGCTTTTGGGTCTTTCCTTTTTCACGGGGGCAAATCGATTTAATAAGATTTGGGTTTAATAGATCGACTTTGATTCCACGTCGGAAAATCTTCTTTAGTTCAACCCGCTAAAAAAACGTACCGTGAGTTTTATCGGAGAAAAAGATATTTGCTATTGGGACTTACTTATTGGGAACCGTTAGAGAGTGTTCCTGCTTACGGAAGTGAGGTAAGTTATGAATTCCCATGTAACCGCTTTCAACGCTTTTACGAATTAAATCCAAAAATCATTGGGTCTTTAATTTTCTCTTCAAGCAATCCATCCATGTTTGTTTTAATGATCTATTCGTCAAAACAGTTTAGTAAAATTGGATCTCCTTCTATAAACTCATTATGGCCAATAAACGAATTTCCTGTCATAACCAATTTTTTATGCTGGTGTGGGCAGCTTTTCTGTTAGATTAAACCCATGGATGCTCTTTTCGTTGAAAGTTGGTTCATAAATAGCTTCCTAATATCATTCTTATATACATTCCCTAATCTAGTTGTTCTAGGGAGGGGCTTAGTCCAATGGCGTTTACCTCCGTAGTTTTGTATATATATTCTTCGCTTCCCGGCGTGGGAATTGGAAAGGTAAACCTTTTCCGAAGCTATTCGATAATATTTCACTATAACTTCTCTCTGCACACCTTACAAACGAGTATGGTTATTATACCCGGAGTCAGTTGCCTGTCTTACTTTTTGAAATTTTGGCTAAGCTGCGTAATAATAAATCTATTCATATAAAAATCTGTATAATCTTTTCTTTAACAAAAATAAACTTTGTTATTTCTACAAAGGTCATAATCATTCTGTAGTTTACCAAAACCGTCAGTGAAACTTACTGAATTCCATCGATAGTGGTGTAGCTACAGAACGCTAAATCCCTTTGGGAGTCCTTCCATAGATTGGTACTATGGAGCTTCCTCTGTTACCCATGTCCCTTTTAGGACTGTAGGTATCCCGTAGTTCCAATTATCAATTTTGTTCTTAGTAACTCCGTCCTTAGGAGTCGCCCACGCTTTACGTTAAATGTACTTATTGTAGCCCTGGTTGCTGTGTGAATCCATATGTACGATTCTCCAATCCAAAATAAACACAATGACATATACTATTTCCTGATAAGATATGACCCTCTTGAGGAGATCTGTAAATAGGTTCAGGCAGTTAGCTTTACTCATAGAAGGGCTCGTTTCGATGGCAGTCACTGACGTATCGATTTCATCCTTCCCACCTTTTTGACAGAAGAGCTGTAGTTAAATGCGGGCTTCCCTTCCATCAACTCCGGTGCCGGAGTCTATGTATTGGATTAATACTAAGTCGGTTTAGACTCGTATAATAATTAGCACAACGCGCAACTATAAAGCAAGAACTAACCACCCAAATAAAAATTTATTAAGCCCCCTGTATCTGGATAATGTTCTGAATTTCTATATATAGGTATTTAATATACATAAATTCCATAACTTTTTGCAATCTCATGGGCTAAAAATCATTAGAACACTGAAATTCATGTATAGACATCAATAATATTTGATCTTTAATACTAAATAATATTGAGGTTATTATATTTTTTAGATGTTTGCCCATTTTAATAATTTTTTTTTATTATTATAAACCAAATTGTAAAATAAAACCAAGTCTTTTTAGAGATGAATTTCAGATCACCAAACCTTATCTAAGGGTAAAATCTAGTTAAAAGTCAATTTAATAAACTTATTTCAACAATATAAAATATATGGATATTTGTGTGAATTTTGTAACATAATTAAACACCCCGCCATGTAATACCTACGACCCTTAGTAATTACAGTAAAGAGGAATGAGATCCATTTAAGATACATATAACATTAAAATTATATAGCTATTCATATTAAAATAAAAACTAGGATGTATCCACGTCTTAAATGTTACGGCGTTAGAAAGCCAGAAGAGATAATGATGATATTATTATTCAGTCGGCCAAAAACAAATAGGGTTTCAACACTTAAGGCATTGAAACCTGAATAAATAAATCAGGATAGTTCAAAAATACTGGGAAATGAGGTAATGTGCTGTGAAAAGGACAGAACACATTCAATTTAGGAAGCGTACGCTTTATCTTAATTTTCATCTTAAAAGATCAATTAAAAATGAAAATCTATAATTATTTGATTCTGTATTCAATTGATCAGCTTTTTGTGAAAGTAAGGTCGTCTGTAAAATCGTTCTATATAAAAAAAATAATTTATATAAATCACCTAAATTCAGTCAAGAATTTTTGAAAGCCTAGAAGACAACGAACCTTCTATTTCCAACGTATGAGATTTAGAGTTTAACCTTTAAACAACCCCAAGCCTTGGAATAAATGTAGGGGTGGTTTCTTAATAGAGTTCATACATAGAAAAAAAATATTTTTATTATACCCTGGCTTCGCTGAAGAACAAAATATATAATCTAGGTAATAATACCACGGGAGGCTTAGCATATTTTCAATTCCTTTATGATCGCAAGCTAGCTTTCTTGCACACAAAAATGGCGTATCCTTTAAATATGAATTCTTAATTTTATATTAAGCTTGCCATATTATTCTGTTAAACATGAAATAAGGCCCTAGCCCCAAACCACATAGTAAATATTAAATAAACTACACCCTGTAAGCAGTTTATCTCTTAATGTGATCCTTCCACCTAATTTATTTATTTCTTGTCTCTTATGTATATCTACAAAGAAGCAACCTTCCATTCTGACCACCTCCTTTTGCGGCTGTGGAAGGGGGCACACTGAAAAACCAGCGAACTGTACTTTAGTTTATTGTCATGAATAGGTTCAACTTCTAGGCTTTTTAAGGAGATAAACAGTGGAAATTAACTGTTTTAGTTAAAGCCCCTTTCTTTAAAGTAGGTTTTAGGCTAGCAAGGCTAGTAGCCCTAAAAGCTCGAGAATTTTAAGTCGACCTTTCCCTTGTTTGTTTTTAACCCTACAGGGGGGATACGCAAGAAAAAACGCTACTGCATGCTTACGCCAGCCGCCAGCTAGCACAGCCAGCCCAGTAAGCAAAGGCAAGAAAATGTTTTTGTTTTTCTCTCATTTAAGGAAAACTAAATGTGTGCATATTGTTATGTTACACCGAACCAACAAGCCTTAATTGTTCTCTTTACGTTCATGGACTATTATGTTGGTAAATACACATTTAGTATTAAATACAAACGCTACAATTAAAGATAATTAATTTTGTCGAAAGCCACATCTTGATTCCTCTTTGCATAATGACAAAACATGCTTTAACATTTCATCTTTACATGGGTGACTGCTTTACAAATCCCCCTATATAAAAAACAACCTTTTCAACCATACCCATACCCTGTGTTTGTATGATAATTAAAAAACAAAAGACGTATCCAATTAAACTTAATTTGGATTTTAATTCTATAATTTAAATCTTACATATAATTTTAATATTTATATTTTTAATAAAAGTAACAATCAAGGGGTAAAACCTGGGATCCGAACCAGGGAGCCAACACACCACACAGCTAGTTGCTTTACCGTTGAGCTTACATTACCTTATAATCAAAAATTTATATTTAATCCAACACCCTATAATCCATGAATTTTATATTTAATTATTACTAAAAATAATAAAATAAAAGTATAAGTTAATACTTTATTTCTTTTAATATTTTTTTTGTGCCATGTTTACTCCGAAAGAGATCAAGGGTGCCTAAGTTAAGTCGCCCCTCTAAGAAGCTAGAAAAAATAACGCTATGTGGAAAGCAGCGAGCAAGAAAATGTAGGCCATACCGTCTTAAATAATATATTTTTTATTTAACATAATATTAAACTAGGAGGTTGGAGTTCAACATTTCTTATTCTCGCCTGCATTTTTAGGGTAATCGTTTATATTTATTCTTATTTCCCTAATATTTAACTGTTACCAAAAGCCTGTTGCACTAATACAAATGTTAATTTTATTCTCGAAGCATATCTTCCGCATAGAAGATGAAAATAGACTTGCCTTAGCTTTTTTGAGATTTTTAAGCTTTCTGGGCCTGAATTTACGAATCTTAAATTTTTACATAAAGGTTTCTGGTTGAATGTTTTAAGACCCAAATGTGAATTAGGCTAATCTTTCAAATATTGGTTATATTTAGGCGAAGCTTTAGACTCTGCTAATCCTTCGGATATGCAAGCTAGCATATTTTTATAATATTCTTTCCCTTATTGTGCAGGGGGCTCCGCCATGCAAAGAATGTTGGCTCTTTATAATAAATAAATTTTAAGATTTACGTTTTCTACGTTTAAAGTAGATACAACAGGTATTTATTATATTGGGGCGGAAGGCCCCCCATCAATTTATATACTTTAATAAATCTAAATAAAGACACACTCTCTACTTTTTTATAAAAGTTGATTACGAACAACATCTACTGATAATTATGGAAATGTCTAGAACGACCTAGTCTAAATAGGCGTAGCTTCGCTTGCCACCCAAAAATTATCTCGAGGTATCGAAACAACCCAATACTCAAACAACCAAGAAATTATGTCTTAGCCTAATTAGACAACAAGATATTATTATTTTATTGAACCTTTCCATAATACGAAACTATAAGATATTTAGTGTGTGCGGCTATCCGCAACCCATATGCTATCGCGCTGTTGAAGACAGCAAACTTTAATAACAATATGTACCAGCATTATGCTTAATTTTTTGTGCGGGCATACTTCGTCACAACGCAAAAAAAAATTAGAAGATTGCACACAAAAGAGATGGTTTTTAACTAAATAAACAACTTGGACAAAAACAACAAGAGCTTTGCTGACGAAAGTATTGCATCCCCTTTTAATGGAAATTTTTAATAAAGCGAATAAGGGAGAAGTTTAAATATCTCTTAAAGGGCAGGATTATTAGCTAATAACTACTGCTTTTGAAAGAGCGGATATAACGTAGATTTTTAAAGTGGTTAACATTTTTATCCGTTTTACCTCTCATTTGAGATGTGTGAGGCTTATAATAATTTTAATTTAATAGAAAAACCTGTAACACAACTTAGGTGCGCTGACCTTGCCGCTTTTCTGGTTTTATTAAGCATAGCTTAGTAAAAAACAAAAAAAGAAAAACAACCATCGCCACTGAAAAACCTGCAAGGCCATTATAATGATTATATCAGGCAAGCTTACTTGTGATAAAACTTTTTAGGTGGTGTGCGCGTTAATTTTATTCTTCTAAACAAAAGAAAATATGGCAAGCTTTCATTTTATTTTTGAGCCACACTTACTTATAAAAAGAACAAATTCCATTTATAAGATAATTGGAACTTGAACCACACGTATTTAAATGCAAATTGTACCTAAAACATCCTGTTCCTAATTCGCATATCTAGTATGTATAATTAAGCTTTACGGTTTAATGTAGATAATCAATCTTTAGCCTTATAAGAGGTCTTATTTATTAAAATTTACATATTCCAAATTTATTAGTAAGTAATAGGTAGCAAGAGAGTTAAATACTATAGGGCTTACTGTGTTAGCGTTCTTGCCTCCTTACTGTACTTACATTAGTATCTTGGATAATGGTAAACAAATGTTTAAATGTCGTGACTAATATCCTCTTCCTTGAAATACAAAGTATCTTTTATTATTGTGTCAGAAGTCAGCTTTAGTTTATCTCTAACAATTTTCTTTACAAACACCCGACCCTCTATTTCAATATATTGTTACTTAACCAAGGTGTATATTTCTTAAATTTGCTTGACTATTCTAAATGAACATCTTTACGATAAATAGAAAATTATATTATACCGTATCTATTTCCATCTAAGCAGAGAAATTAGCTACTCACCATAGTCAATTATTATACTGTATTATTTAGGAGCTTGCGCCCTCTTGTAGCTAATGTGTTAAGTGTGGTTCATTTAGAATATTATTTATATTATATAAAAAAATTAATATTAAATTTATTATAGCTTGCGGCCTAAAATAGGTTTCCTCTTATTGTATACATTTATTTAATACGAATAAAAGGAGCCCGTAATACACTCCGCCCTGAATACAACTGTAAAACCCTCATCCAAATCTAATATACCTATGGTTATTGTAATATATTTTTATATGAGTTTTTGCCTATAATTATAAATAAAGTAATTTTGATACGGGTTAGTCAGATTGAACTGACACATGCTGTGTGGAACCCCAGTAAGTACTACCATTTAACCTATACCGCGTGGCTAACTAAAGCCCTTTGCTTAATCCTAGTGATAATGTTTAACTTATTAAAATATCTATTAAAGACATATTAACACTCTCACTCATTATTTAAAAAATTAACATATATACGTATCAAGATACCATTGGATGTAATAAAAATATAATAATTATAACAGCCTCTTTGTTATTGGTTTATTTTAAAGCCTATTTAAGCGTGCATACTTGCGCAAAGGCCGGTTACTTTGTTTCACCCAAAGCGCGCACTAATCAAAATTAAGGACAATATATTATTAATTTAATGTGCTCTGCTTTGCAGCCTTAATTATTAAATTTTGCAGATAATGTAAGGCTGTTGGTTGGTGTAAATACTAAATAACATGAAACATATTTTATTAGATTTATACTAATGGAATGATGTCAGGAATTGAACCTGAATACAGGAAAATGCAAGTTTACGGTTTGCCCATTAAACTACCACCCCCTAAAAGTGTAATTTAATTATTAATCAATTTTTTTTAGCAAATTTTTTTTTACTTTTAGCATGGCTCGCACTTAAAACAATCACGTAAGCTATTAAAGTGATCAGTCACTTCTTTGTTGCTGGGCTCTTTACTTTTCTTTGCTGCGGCATAACTTTCGCAAGCACGCAAAAGAAAAAAATTGAAGTATGCCTCTACAAGGAAATATAACCAATAACCTTAACTTAGGTTATAAGTGTAAAAAAATATCTTGCAGCCTGGTGTTGCTGATTTTTTACCCGTGCTTCGCTATAAAAAGACAGTACGCCGAAGCCTAACTAAAAAGACATAAAAAAAATTTTTCAATTTTCATAGGATATTATATTTAAAATAAAAAGAAGGCAAGATCTTCCCTAAATTGGAAAAGTGAATGGATTCGAAACGAATCCAAATTCCACCGCCATTAGCTAAAATGGTTGTCTTACCTATGAAACCTTTCTTGTTATATTACCTAATAAGATCTAAAAGGGATGCGAGGCTAATAAAATATTTAGAGCTCGTTAGGCAAGATTAATTATATATTTTAGGACTTGCAGGGGGAATCGGAACCTACACTTTCAAGCTTTTAAGTCATATTGTATTTCCACCGAATTTATACTAAAGTCCCTTACTGCGCACGGTAAGACATGACACGTTACTACCCCAAGCAATTCAGTGCCTCGCTCGGGGCCAATTGAGCTTCACGGTTACTTAGAATACAGGAAATTTGGAACTCAGGTGTTAACACACTAAAGTACTATCTCATCTAAAATACATACTTAATTATCTGTATTTAAATTCTTAGTTACTTAATACCAACTACCCTTATGTTCGGGCAAAGCTACTCCATTTTTCTAGCAAAGCACAACTAGGGGGAAGATATGAGAATAATGCAACAACAGAAATTAGGTGATTGCCCTTGATAGAAAAAAGTGGGTTTATTTCATTCAAAGTTATTTCAATTATTGTTTCACCATTTATTGCTAAAAGATTTACACACTTGGTTTTGCTGCGCCTTTAATTATTCTTGTAAAGAATAATATGCAAGCTCTAAAAAATTTTATTTAGAAAGCGTAGTATTAGCCACTGATTGTAAGATAATATTATAAAGTGTCTTCAGAATAAAATTTATAGAAGATCTAACTATTAGGTCCCCAATACCACACCTTTATTATTTAATCTTTATTTATTTTTATTTACATATCAGAATAAACTTTGATTTAAAACTTCCATAGCGAGCTTGCGGGCTTTCATTTTTTTGGTGCCTTGTTTTCGTTCTATGCCTTTCCAAGGCTGCGTAAGAAAAAATATGCAAGAACTAAAAATATACATAAATTATTGTATCTGAAAAGGAGAGGCTTAACACTCAATGGGATACGACCCCAGGCTGGCTTAAAGGAACCTCTGTCTACCATTTTCAGCACTTAGACTTTACTATTATTCAAGATTCAAAATTCCAGCAAAGGCTAGGGCTAACAGGAATCGGAACACTTATTTTTTTTACTCTTATGAGCAGTATGGCTTTGACCAATTCAAAGCTATACCTTTTTGTGCTTTATTTAGGCGCTTAGCGATTTTTTCCTTGGCACTAGCTAATCTAGAAAC
Source organism: Ophiocordyceps xuefengensis (assembly GCA_020975735.1). NCBI lineage: Eukaryota > Fungi > Ascomycota > Sordariomycetes > Hypocreales > Ophiocordycipitaceae > Ophiocordyceps > Ophiocordyceps xuefengensis. The sequence goes on from JACYFI010000562.1 coordinate 13,530, forward strand.
AAAAAATAACAAAACTATTTTATATTTTTTCATATTCTTTTAAAGTTCATCAATCTTTAATGCTAGGCTCTAGAAGTTTAAAATTATAGTAATTATAAAGCTCAATTACTTTTTTTAGAGCCGGTGTGTATAAACAATAACATCTTCTAATTTTTTTCTTGGCGTGTTGACGAAGTATTGACCGCAGAAATAGTACTAAAAATTAAAATGTTTTTGTCATAAAGGGTAGTTTCTGCAGGTTTTTCTTAGCTTAAGCCGCTTTTCAAGCATAGGGAAAAATAAAGCTGCAACCAAAATTTGAATAATATAATAAATTTTTCATCTCGTTTTGGGTGTCTTTCTTCTTGACTCCCACTGCATACGGGGTGCCTGTGTAAGGGTTTGCTTTAAGCGAGGATAATGTAAAATCGCGCAAAGCACTCAGGCCTGCCGGAACGCGAAGACGGCTATTTTTAATTATATTAGAGAAAAATTACAGAAACTTAATAAATAATTACATCTGCTATATAGTAATAGACTTCTGCACGCATAAATAAAAATCTAAGTACCAGGATTATTATCCTTCTCATGTGTGCATGATGTAAGTTTTTACCAACATCAGCCTTAAATTAAAAATATAAGAGTGGCAAAAGTATTTTCCCTTGGTTATAGCTATAAAAGCATATCGTTTGCATCGCAAGTAAAAACCTCGAAATCATTCAAATAACAAAATCCAGAGTTTGAGTTAAATTGACAAATATTAAAGTTTTTTGGCCCCAGGGCCGTCAAATTTGTTTTAAAATATTTAAGGCCTGCAAAGAGACGCTTCAAATAAAATATACCTATGTTCACTTTGAGCCTTATCTTAATTTATGAATTAAGGACTCATTGTACTTAAGACTTTGCGATAAGAAATCGTAAACTGTTTGTTACAAGCAGTCGCTTTACCGAATTAAGATATAACGGCTTACCGCGGCTATAGGTCTTTCCACCTTAATAACCCCGGACTATGAGCCCGAATGGTACAGTTACATCAAACCACAGTTAGCTAAGACAGGAGTTTCGAAACCCCGCCGGTGTGTTACATTGAAAGAGCCTAATGGTTTTTCGTAACCGCATTGATACTAATCTTTTTTTTTTTAAGAGGTTACAAAGCAAGCTCAGAAATTTTCCTTCCTATTTGCTTGATGGTCTTACACTAACTATACCTTATTTATATTTGGTTTTGTGTATGACTGTGAATTTAATATAGAAGCAAAGCTCACTAGGTTGTGTTTCGGTACTTTAATTTTGTATGCTTTAGCAGCATCTTTTAGTTTTAATTTGTTGTTTTCTAGTATTTTGTTACCTTTATCCGAAAAATCAGGGTGGTAAGGCGAGCTACGCTTTCTAAGAAGGCGAGGAGAAATATGCAAAACCATAACTACTTATGCCTTAGGATCAGGAAGCAATAAAGAACTGCGCGGAGTTTTAAGTCCTGGCTGACAACAAATAGGTAGGCATATTTTTTAAAAGGGGAAAACAGCATTATTTGACTGGCCACCCCTGTCTCTTCAAGATAGTGCATGTTGACCTGTAATGGGGTAAGCAGGGTAAAAATAAACATACATGTATACCTGCAAAAAACAATAAAAGTGAGCTTCGTGATTAACAAGGAAAAATATAGCTAAAGAATAATCTAGCTTTGCAATACAAGATATAAAGATTGCCCTAAATATACTAATATGTAGCCTCGGGGTGCAAGTATTGCACTTGCTTCCATTGAATTACAAGACAATTAATATTAACTTATGCTTAACCAGGCATAGATATTTTATAAGATAGTGAATTATTAAACAAATTAGACTTTAATTTCTTAAATCTCAAGGATTCGTACGATAAAGCCTATAAATTTCATATAGTAATTACGTATTTTTAGAAATCTTAAGCTTAGTTTCGTGCCTTATGCTGTCAGACTTACTTTACTTAAACTTAGCGCTTTCTGCCGGTGCTTTGCTATACATTGTCTTAGTAAAAAGAACATCTCTTACGTATAAATAATGACATGAGATATATTTAATGACAAAAGACATATTACTTATATTTATATTAGGCACATAAAACAAACAGGTAAACCACTAGGTTAGTAAACAATATTTTAACCCTTTATGTAGTAAACTCTTTCGTTGTCGTTGCGTACGAAAAAGTTTGTATCTATTTTATTCTAATTCCCTATGAAGGTTAGAAACCAATTCTGTCTCACGACGTAATTTACCCAGGGTCATTAACTTTTTAATCGACGAACAGTCCACCCTACATAGTTCTCTGCGTCCATGGGTTAAGGTTAAGCCGACATCCGGTGGGCCAAACCGGCGCACCTAATTTGTTACACTCCTTGCGCAATTATGCCTGTTCTATAGTTTTACAAATATTATTCTATTTCCATTTCTTTCAAATGGTTCGCCACACTATGTTTCATTTTTTTCAATATATTTAAGATTTCCTTTAATATGTTACTACTTATTTAAGCACCACTTTTCTAATCACGTATTACTATTATGATATAATAGAAACTAGTTCAAAATCTTACTCCTATTCATGGGCAACTTATAAAGAAGTATGCCCCGATAATTTATATTTTATAGCGGAAGCCTCCATCCTTATATCTGAATCAGTTAAATGCTTTTTTATTCTCAATTAATTCAGCAACCTTTTACCATCAATCTTAAAATTCGTGTTGACTTTAATTACCTCTTTATCTTATTTGGTGTGAAAAAACGTGAAGAAAAACTTTCTACATTGTAATGTTCCCGAAAATTTTGTAAACAACAAAAATTCTAACCATGAAATTCGGACTTATTTTTTTTCCTTAGGATATTCGCGACAATTGTAAGATAAGATACTTAAACTATCCATAGAGCCTTAGTTGACTGTGTTGAGTAACGAAAAAACTATTGCCTTGTATACCTAGTTTACATTCGAATTCTCAATATCTGCGATATCTTTCTTATGGCCCAAGCTTCAAAGGCCAAGAAAAAAGCACAAAATAAAACACTCGAGAAGTAAAGGCCCAGTTTTAATACCTTTAATCTGGGTTATTTCTTTACTTTATAATACGGTCTTTCCCCTCGAAGTTTAATGATCAAGGGTAAAGCCCTCCTTAGTTCGGTTAGTTAGACCATGAATTAAATTATGGGCTTAATACTTTACATAATATTCTATTTCCCTTAACCAGTTAAATGGTCTTTAATTTTTTCCAATAATATGATAAGCTTTTAGCTTGCGCCACAAAAAATTTATAGTCTCCTAATTTTGGGGTGGCGTGCTCATAAATAGGGTAGTTTATCGGAAATGATCTATTACTACACCTAAAAATGCTAAAACGTGGTGATTTTCAAACTTGCCAGCCAATATTATCAGTAATCTTCACCTAAACCACCCTACTTTTTCATGTTTATTTTATTTTTTCTAAAGAACTTTATCTTTTTTGTGGTGTGCACAAAGCGCGCAAGCGCCGCAAAGCTATGTGATTTGAAGATCTACTACAGTAAAAAAATCCTTTTATTCTTTTTTCTTATACAAAACCTCCAAACGCATGACTAAAACCAGTAATTTAGGTGTTCAAAGAATAAAGTCTGGGAACCTGGAGGTTGTTAATTTTGTGAAGAAGCCATTGAACTAATAAATTACCCTACCTGAAAATCCAAACCTTTTACAACAAAAAGACTCCAATCACGTCCGTTTTTGAAGTTGATATAACTGAATTAGGATGACCATTTGAATTGAATTTTCCTCCTAACATAAAACTGAACTTAAACCTTCTGATGATGATCTACATTCTTCAAGATCCTCCTATTTATTTAAGTGTGATTGAATAACAGAGCGATCTCTTCCTAATAACGTTTAGTTAATCTACCCTTTAATTTGCTAATTTTATACCTTCATATTTTATAACGCCTATAGAATTATAATTTGTATTATGAATTAGCTTATGGTATTAGAACAATCACCTAATTAATTGTGGTGGCCAGTTATATTTTAACCTTTGAGTTCAGGATAAGCAGGCCCCAGAAAAAAAAATTTATTCTGAGAAGCCACGCCGCACAAATCTTTATTTCCTTAGTTTCCCGTAGGATAGGATATGTATACACGGAGCACAAGATTATTTAAAATAGAATAATTAATTTTTAAATTTTGTATATTTGTGCGGGGCACCTTGAAAAATAAATTAATGTTTTGAGTTTGATGCAGTTAGACTTCCTATCTTCTGCTGGATCGCGCTTACCCCCCTTATGGCTTAAGCTATTTTTAGAAGTATTACAGGTAAATAAGCTCTATTTTAAAATAACTAAACATATTTTCCTCAGCAAATAGAAAATTCTTTTATTTTTTTTTAAATTTTAAGCCTAAAGCATTAGGTAATCACGATCTGATATATGCAATAGATTTAAACTTTTATCTAATATTGATTCTTTTTTTTCTTATTATTTTATTTAATATTCTTTACATTAAAAATAGTAAAAACTATTGTGTTTAATTAAATTTATTACTTTAATTATAGATGAATTACATTAAGTAATCATTTCTTAATCATTTCCAAAATGGTATTTCAGTATTTTACTAAGTAATTAATATTCATATTTTTTTCAAATAATTTTAGGAATTTTATTAAATTGAATTAAAAATTTTATATTTATAATTTTAGAAAGATTTTTACTTAGGTATTCGACATTCAGTGAGAAAAGTAGATTTCATAATGAATTTCATTGTTTTTAACGACATAAAATATTTGGAAATTGTCGTATCTTCTCACTTGCTGCATCGCAGTGCCTGAGGCTTATTATTAGCAAGCAACATTTTTCTTTATATAAAAAATAAAAAACGTTTTATTAAAATTTTGATTAAACCTTTTTTTATTTATGGTTTCTAAAATATTCTTTTTTTTTAATTTTGGTTTTCATCTTTTACAGTATATAAAGTATCATTGCTTTATTGGTTTGTATGTTTAATTTCCGCGTTACCTCACAATAGAATTTCTTCTTACTTAAAATTCGTTCTTCTTTTTAAGTAGTATAAATTTTTTTAGAAGCCTGTACGAATTTAGTGATTTTGAAATTATAAATTAAAAATAACCTTTTTCTTATTTTATATTTATTTTATATTATTGAAACAGGTTATATTTTTTTAAATTTATTTTTATTATAACAATAAATTATTGTTTTTCCATTCTTTTAGAAAAAGAAAGGTAAATTTTTTATTTACCAGTAAAATCTCCCCCGTTTTTTCTAAAGAATTGTCTTAGAATAATCTTATTTCAAGAGTGTCATTTGTCTAATATTTATCAATGAAATTTGTTTTTATAATGGTGTTGGCGCTTCTCTTTATTCATACACATATCTCGTTTATAAGGATAGCTTTAGCTAGCACGGAATTCTTGAACCCTGATTTGAGGAGTTTGGATATATGCAAGACCCAGCACAAAGAAGCACAAATTTATTTTACCTTTTTCTTTAAGGAATATATATAATTAAAATGTTGTGGGTAAGTATTTAAACGGATTATTGTTTATTACTAATACTCACCTTCTAGTCGATGAACGGTTTATTTTACCAATATTTTAGTTAAGAATAAACTTCGCCTTCCAACGTTACTATTTTAGTTATTCTTGAAATTACCCAATTATGTATTAAATTAAGTTTATTTTTGCTTTATAGGGCGTGAGCTTCGCTTCGACACTAAGACATATTTATATGCAAAGTTTTAGATATTTTCTGTCTTTGCTTAACTTCCTAATTTGCTGCGACGCATCCGTCCCGATGTAAACATGTGTAACCATAATCCCCTACACCCTTAGCTTACGTAGCAAAGGGGATCAGGTTTTAGTCAGAATAGTTAGCGTTGGTTTTTTGGGCGTGGCGATTCATATTTAAAAATAAGAACCTAACCACTACCAAAAAGCAGTCAAGACCAAAATACTAAAAAAAATAAAAATTATTAAAGACAAACATCCCTAGCGTAGCTTTCCAATAAGTCCCAAGATCTATCTTTATTGCATCCTGTGATTCCTTTGCCATGCTTACGGCAACGTAGATTTGTAGATAATCAAACTAGTAAGGCAAGGATTTACCTATTGGACGGCTTTTTAGATATTTAAAAACAATAACATTTCCTTTTTCACACGAGCTTGCGGGTGTTAACGAGCAAGACAAAAAAGCATAGCTCTAAAATATTTAAGAAAAACTTTATCAAGCTTTGCATACAAGCGCAGAGCCGACAAATTTTCAACATTTTTGACCAATTTTCTCTATTTCTAAGCATAGTTAAATCCCTAACTAAATTAATAACTTTAAGTATATTTACGTGTACTACTGGGCCTGCTAATTATTGTATTCCTAGGGGGAAAAAAATCTGCATGCCCCAGCCAAATATAAAAAATTTAAATTATGATTTAAAATAGGTTTAGACTAACTTAAAAATAGCAAAAAAATAATTGATAATTTATGAGCACATCTGTACTCTTTCAGGGTCTGTGCCCCACAAAATGTTCTCCTAGGATAGTTCTGTACCGAAAGTCACTTACTATTAAAAATAGTAAACTGAGCTTAGGTTGATTACTATTTATAAAATATATTTGTGTTCTTATAATTAATCCTTTTTGGTTTTTTTATTCAATAGCATAGCTTGCGCTAAAACGCACGAAGCAAAATAGGACTGCACAGTAAAGCCAGATGAACTCATACTTTTTTATAATCCTTAACCAAACAGTTCATATGCAGTAAATAAAGATTCTCATAGTCTACATTTGTGCAAGTTACCTTATAAATCTTTAAAATTCTCTAACATACTCTATAATTTAGTTGACAATAAGCTGCATAGGGGCTTCTTGTCTAAACTAGAGGTAACGCCGTATACTGCACACAGCTATTCCAATTTCACTGAGCTCAATTCATAGAGACAGCTGTTGTATCGTTACAACCATTCTGCAGAGACCGGGGCATTTTACGGCCAAGGACTTTCGCTACCTTCGACCATCCGTTAGGACCGCTTTAACCGGGGTTCCGTGGACCTCAAATAATAGTTATTTATATATCTCTGTTAACCAAAGGCCGGCACCGGGCAGATCTCTTACACACATTATACTTAGATTTTTATTCTTTAGGAAAAGGTCGCCTCTGGTTATAAATTAAACATCGTACAACATCATTTTATGCTTCTCTCCTTTTGACTTGATATGAATTCAAGAATTGAAAGCCCTAGCCTTATCCGTAAGTTACGGGTAGTCAATTTGCCCGAGTTTCCTTTGCGCCAAAATTTTTATCCTTTGAAGATTAAAGGCTAACTGTGGGTTAACTAATTTGAATTAATTAAAAACAAACGGTAGATTCATTCCCGGGATTTAATGAGCGATTTTCCAAACCATCCTTTTTTAAGTGAATCTTTAGAATTTACATGATTCGGCCTATTTTTACGTGCGGAGCTTCAGTATAAAGTCCTTTATCTTTGCTCCTGTAAAGATAATTCGAAAAGGGTATAACAACTTCTTTGTTATTCCTAAACGACTTGTAATCATATAATCTAAGAACTTTTTTAAGTGTTGGCAGATTTGTTTTAAACTTTCCTGCTTTAAATAACCATTTGTAAGCTTGATAAAGATGACAATATTTATTTTTATCCTGTGTTGAATTTTCAAACAGTTAGTTTTACTCCTTCACCTGAATATTTGTATCTTTTTCTTTTAATTTATTTACAAAAAACATTCCTCGACCTTTACAAGCCTACTACTCAGTAAAGGGTTGTATGTAGCAAAATCTCGTTTTTACAGGTCTGTTTTCACCCCGGGTTCTATTTGAGGAAATAAAGATGCCAATGCTTAGGCATTAGTACGAAATTCAATTAGAAGCCTTTAATAATTGACAATTTTTGAGCTAACCTTCTTGTAGCTAAAGATGCACTGCTTATTAATCATTACTTGCAGCTTGTT
>JACYFI010000539.1:0-15510 GCA_020975735.1 Ophiocordyceps xuefengensis
TTAGGTTAAGATGAAGTGCCTGAAAGCGATAATAGGCACGAAACTTATCTTAAGATATTCTTAAATATATCGTAATATCTATACGAAATTTATAGGGCTTTTATCCGTACGAATTCCTTGAGATTTTAAAGAATAAAGTACTAAATTATATAAAATTAACACTATTTATAAATTATATCTATGGCCTGGTTAGCATAAAAGTAAAATGGTGAATCGTTTGGTAATTAATGGAAGCAAGTGAATACTTGCGACCGGGCTATCCATATAGGTACTAATTTAGCATCCTTTATATTTGGTATTGCAAAGCTTGCGCTTATCCTTTAGCTATATTTTCTTGTTATATATCAGCAAGCTCATTGTTTATTGTTTTGCACAGGGTATACATGTCCAACTTATTTTACCTGCTTTTTCCCCTTCAGGTCAACAATGCACTATGTCAGAAGAGATAGGGGCGAGGGTCTCTACTAATGCATGTTTCTACTTAAAGAAAATAATTGCCCTACCCCTATTTTGTGTAGCAGGCTTAGCTCCCAGCGGATTTTTATTGCTTCTGATCCTAAGAATAAGGCTTATGGTTTGCATATTTTTCTCAGCTTCCTTAGAAGCGTAAGCTTCGCTTCTAGTCACCCCTGATCTTTTCGAGATAAGGTACAATACATAGAAATAAACAAATTAAATAAAGAAGATAAGCATAAAAATTAAAGTACAAAATCCACACCTAGTGATCTTCTGCTTCTATATAAAGCAGCATACACAGAAACAAAAAATATAAATAAAGGTATAAGTATGTAAAGAGCGACCAAGAATAGGAAGGGACAAATTCCGAGCTATGTTTTTGTGGCCTCATTAAAATAAAAAAAAATTAAGTAGTCAAAGCGGGTTACGACATAGTTTTCAATGCCTACCCACCGCGGGTTCGAATCTCGTCTATCTTATTATCTGTGGGTTGGAGTAAAGTACATAATTCCCGGCTCTGGTCCTGGGTAATACTAAGGGTTGCAAGTACCTAATAGCCGCGTATAAGGTTTTATCTTTAATCGGCTAAACAGCATACTGCTCGTAACAATAATTAAGAAACTCTCATCGCAAGCTTTAGACAATGAGTGCCTTTGAATTCATAAAATTAAAGATAGTCAATAAGTAACATAACGTATAATTATTTAGGAGCGTCTACTTTGATCCTTAAATATGTAAACAAATTTGACGGCCCTGGCCCAAAAACTTTAATAATTTTAATTAACTCAACTCTGGATTTTGCTTGAATGATTATAGAGGGTTTTTAGGCAACTGCGATGCTAAAGATTAAGTTTTTGATAGTTAAAACAAGGAATACTGTTGGCCTTTTATATTTTTAATTAAAGGCTGTTGTTGGTAAAAACATACATACATGCACCATAAGAAGGCATATATCTGTATTAGATTTTTTATTTCTGCGCGAAGCTATACTATATAGGCAGAGTGTGATGTTAAAATTCTTCTGTAAGTTCCTCTAATATTTTAAAAAAGCCCGTGCTGCGCGCTTCGCAGGCCTGAGTGTTGGCCGGATTTTACCATATCCGGTTAAGCCACCCTTACAAAGAAAACCACTGTATAGCTACGCAGGGAGTCAGTTAAGAAAACACCAATAAGAGATGAAATATTATATTAGTCAAGTTTTTCGCTGCAGCTTAATTTTTCATATATCCTTGAAAGGCTTTAAGCTAAGAAATCGTGCAAGCAATTCCCTTTTTTGACAAACATCTTAATTCGTTTTAGTATTTTTTTGTGCGGCTTCTTCGTCAAAACGAAGGTAAAAAAATTAGAAGTATGTATGTTTCATACACCAGGCGTTAAAAAAGTTATTTGGAGCTTATTCTAAAATAATAAAATTTAAAATTCAAGAGCTAGCTTTAAAGATTGAGGAAGCCTTTTTAAAAAATAAATATGGAAAATATTAAAATAGTTTTGTATTTTTGTGTCTTTCTAGCTTGAGCTAGTGCAGGGAAAAAAAAATCGCTAATAGCACCCTTTAAATGAAAAGGCACAAAAAAGGCTTATGGCTTAATGGGTAAAAGCATAACTGCTCATAAAAGAGTAAATAGATAAGAGTGTTCGATTCACTTTAGCCCTAGCCTGTATGCTAGAATTTGAATTTTGAATAATAGTTTTAAAGCTCAAGTTCGGAATGGGTGGAACAGAGGGTTCTGTAAAGCCACCTGGGGATCACCCATAGTGTTCAATTCACCCTTAGCTAAGGTATTTATGTACTATTTTTAGTTCTTCATATTTTTTCTAGGCAAGGCCTTGTAAGACATAGGAAAATAAACGACAAAACAAAAAATGAACAGCGCAAGCTCCCTATGAGTCTTAATCAGTTTATTCTAGATATAAATAATATAAATGGAAAGGATTTAAATAATCAGTGTGGTATTGGCTGAATAATGTAATCTTTATTTAATTTATTCTGAAGATTACTTTTTTAAATATTAATTTCAATCAGTGGCTTAAAAGCTACACCTTCTAAAATAAAATTTAGGAACTTGCATATTTATTCGATTAACAAGGAATATAAGCCGGCCGCACCCAACCAATTAGGTAAATCTTTTAGCGATTAGATGGGAAAAAATTATTAATACTGAAGAATACGCAATTTTCTTCAAGAGCATCTACAATTTCACTTTGTGCATTATTCTCATTATCCCCTATGCTTTCTGTGCTTGGCTAGAAGAAGATTGCTTGCGATCATAAAGGTGTAGCGGTTATTAGTAAACTCAAAAAATACATATACAGACGTAAATTTATGTATGTAATTTAAATGGAGATAAGTCTTTGTGTTTTACACCTGATTCAATTTCACTGATATCCTAAGTAGGCCCGTGAAGCGCCTCAAATTGGCACGAGCAGAGCACTGAAATTGCCTGTGTTGTAAGTTCAAGTCTTATCGTGGGGCAGTGAGGGGACTTAGTATAATTGGTGATAACATATGACTTTTAATTCATTGAGGAAGGTTTTCGATCCCTGCAGTCCTCAAAATAATAATATAATTTGGCTAAACGAGCTCCTAAAATATTTTTAGCCTCGCATCCCCTTTTGATCTATACGGTAATATAACAAGAAAAGGTTACATAGGTTAAGACACATTTACGCTAATGGGTGTATTTGGATGTTCGGAATCATCCCCTTTTCAATTTTAGACAATTTGGCTTTCTTTATTTTAAAATATATATCTATGAAAATGAAAAATTTTAATCTTTATAGTTGCTTGCGTAAGCTTTTTCTTTATAGCTCAAGCACGGGTAACAAAAACGAAACCCATGCCTGCCAAGACTATTTTTTACCTATAAACTTTAAGTTAAGTGTATATGTTATATTCTTTGTAGGAAGCATACCTCAATTTTTTTTTGCGATGCTGACAGTATGCCGCACCAAGAAAAAGGTAAGTAAAACGACCACCAAGAAGTATAATGCCAATAATAGATTACGTGTTGTTTTTTAAGGAGACATGCTAAACAGGAAAATAAAATTGCTAGAAAAATTTGATTAATTAATACAATTAGTTCTTTACTTTAGGGGGTAGTTATTGCAAAACCGTAGCGTGCTATTTGCATGTTTCAGGTTCGATTCGCCTGACAATCTCAATAGTAATAAAACTATAATAATATGTGCATGTATGATGTTTACACCAACCAACAGCCTTATTAATCTGCAAAATTATAATGTTAAGGGTCAAAGCAGAGCTCTAAATTAACTAATATATTACTTTAATTATATGAGGCTTTGGTGTAAACAAGTAACGCTTACGACAAATATGCTACCTAAATAACGTAAAATAAGCTATACAAAGAGGTTGTTAGCTATAGTATTAATTTTATTCATTCCAAGGTATCTTGATGTATAAATGTTAATTTTTATGATGAGTTATAGCTTTATATGGTTTTAAAATAGATTATTATAATAATATTAAAATATAAATGATTAAAGCCAAAGGGGCTTTGTAAGCCAAACGGGTATAAGTTAATTGGTAAGACTTATGGTTCCATAAGCATGTGTCAGCAGGTTTGAAATCGACTTCCCGATATCCAATAACTTTATTTTATAATAGGAAAATAAATAAAAAATTAATTACAATTAACATAGGTAATAAGATTTTTGGATAGGAATTTCAAGGTTTTTTTAGGGGCTGGAGGTGTATGACGGGCCCTCTTTTTATTCATATTTAAAATATATGATGACCATAAATGAGGAAAACTCTAATTTTTCGGCGCAAGCTCTATAATCAGATATTATTTTTTTTATTACTTATTGAATAATACAATTCAAATAAACCAACAAAGCTTAACACATTTAGCTACAAGAGGCAGCAAGCTTCTTAAAAATAAGTACAAGTAACTAAATTGAAACTATGGTGGTAGTAGCTAATTTCTCTGCTTACATTGAAAACAAGGATACGTTTAAATTATTCAATTTCGTAGAATGATTCAATTGAATATCAATGCAATAGAAAACTATAAAAACCTTGTTAAAGTTAACATAATATTAAAATAGGTGTGTGTTTTGAAAGAGTTGATTAGAGAATAAACAAAGGTGACTTCTCGAGCATAATCTAAAGATCACTTGTATATCAAAGGAAAGTATATTCCACACATTAAACATATTTTTCACCCATTATCCAGATACTAATGTATAGTATCAGTAAGAGGAAGAAGCCTACACATGGTAAAAGCCCTATAGATTTGTAGACTCCTCTTCTACACTAATTTAGATTCTATTTAGATTTTGGCAATATGTAAATTCTTAATAAATAAAACTCTTATGAAGTAAAGATTGATGTCTACATTAATAGCAGTAAAAAGCGTTTAATTATTACATATAGATAGCGGTGCTAAATTAGGGGGGAGACAAGAATTGTTTTAGTACAATGATTTAAATTCGTGGTTGCGTGTCAAGTCCAATTAATTCTATAAAATGAGAAATTTTTTTTCTTCTATTACTAAGTTATCAATAAAATGAAGACTGCATTTTATTCTTGTTTTAACAAGAATAATAACATGCAGACACAAAAAGTTTTTATGGGACCAATGTAAGCTGCCTGGATATACATTGATTATAATTGACTTGCAGGGTTTTTCAGTCAGCTAAATGTTGTTTTATTCTTTTTTTTTTGTGTTTACCGTAAGCCATGCTAATAAAAAACAGAAGGCGGCCAAGGGCACGCATAAAGTATGTAGTTACAGGTTTTTTATAAATTAAGATTATTACTACTCAACACTCAAATGATGAGGTATAACGGATAAAATTAGTTAACCACCTTTTCAAAAATCCTGGGGTTATTTCCTCTTTTTCAGAAGGAGTAGTTTTAGCCCTCTATATCATCCTTTAAAGATATTATAAACTCCCTTATTTCCTTTATCTAAAATTTCAATCAAAGGGATGCATACTTCCTCAGCAAGCTCTTTTTGTCTTTGTAAAATTTGTTTTAATTGTGTTAAAAACTCATCTCTTTTTTGTGCGAACTTCTAATATTCTTCCTTGCCGTCTGAGAAGGTATGCGCACAAAAAATTAGAGGTCCATAAGCTGGACAGACTGTTATAATAGTTTTTTTAATAGGCGCATAGCATAGCTTGCGCTATGCGCACACACTAAAATATCTTTTTAGTTCGTTATAGAAGTTCAATAAAAAAGTAATAATACTCTTGTCAATTAGGTAAGAACATAAATTTTTGGTTTTAGTTTGGGTGTCGAATCCCTCAGGATAAAATTTTTGGGGCTTAGCGAAGCTACGCTTTTAGAACTATTGGTGTTCTCAACACTTTCCATAATACCAGTAGGTGTTTGGTTGTAATCACCTTTTAATAAATTAGAGGATGTGTCCTCATGTAGGATATACCAAAGGTATAAAAAAGATGCGGCTTCCGCCCGCATAAAAAAATACCTGTTGTATAACTACCTAACGTAAGAAAAAGTAATTAAAAGTTATTTATATAAGAGCCAATATTCCTTCGCTATGGGCGGACCCTCTGCACAATAAGGAAAGAATATTTATAAAAATATATGGTTAGCTTTGCATATTCAAGGATTAGGCAAGTAAAGCTCGCCTAAGGTATAACATTATTAAATATAGCTCAATTCACCATTTGGGTCTTAAACATTCAACCGAAACTTTAATTAAAAATTTAAAGTCGTGAAATTCAGCCCAAGAAGCTTCATTTAATTCAAACAAACCTAAGGGGTAAGTTCCTTCATTCTCCTAGAGGGGGAGCAGTGAGCTGAGCAATAAACATTACCGATTTATTAGCAACCAAGGCTGTGTGTAAAGTATAAGGTAAATAAGAATATATAAAACGGAAACGCTAAAGTGACGATGAGAAGAAGAAATGGTTGGGACAACTCTGTTTAATATAATTTTGTAAGAAAAAAATATATTATCTAAGATGTGTGGCGCCTAACATTTTCTTGCTGGCTGGTTTCACAGTTAGCGCTTTATTTGTTTCTAGCTCTGTTTAGAGGCCTAGCTTAGCTTAGCCACCCTGCTCTCTTTCTGTGAAACTGCACAAAAAATTCTTTAAGAGATAAAGTATAATATACTTAATTTATTATTTGGTAAAAAATTAATATACAAATCATGTAATTTTTAGGTTTTGAGAATAAAATAATTGTTATTATACGGGAATTGTAGCTTCCAACGGAAGGCAACTAAGTGTGGTGTGTTGCCCTTTCCTGGTTCGGAATTCCAGGTCTTATACCCTTAGCTACGTGTTATAAATATTGAAAAAATATTAAATGTGATAGGTAATTAAATTATAGATTAAACCAAATTAAGTTACCTGGATTCGTCTTTTTTTAATATACATTAAAAAACAAGAGGTATGGATATTGGTATGAAAGAGGTTGTTTTTTAATTAGGGATTAGTAAAGAGCAGATCACCTCATTGTAGATGGAAATGTTAAAGCATTTGTTTGTCATCTTGCAAGAATCAAAATCCGTGGCCTTTCACCAAATTAAAATTACCTTTTCTTTAATGTCAGGTTATATCTAACTAACTAATGTGTCTTTACACATAAGTCCAAATAACGTAAAAGTATAAATTAAGGTTGTTGGTGTGGTGTAACATACATGCACACATATTAGTTATCCTTTTATGAAGAAAAAAACAACATCATTTTTCCTGCTTGCTACTGCTGGCTGCTAGGTCTGGCTGGCTGCGACAGCACACTAGCTGATTTTTTTCCTGCCGTATCCCCTCTTGTAAAGGGGTTAAAACAACACATGAAAAGGTTGAATTAAAAATTCTCGAGCATTTTAACTCGCTAGCTTGCTAGCCGTAAAATTCTTTAAATAAAAAGGGCTTTAAACTAAGAACATTATTCTCCCGTTTATCTTCCCGTTAAAAAGACCTAAAGTTTACCTATATCAGTACAATAAATTAGATACCATCGGTTCGCCGTGGTTTTTCAGCTTGAACCCCTTCACACCAACAGGAGGACTGGATCAGAGAGTTAAGGGTTGCTTTTTTTTGATATACAATAGACAAGAAATAAAAGAATTAGGTGTAGGATAACCGTAAAGAGCAACATGGCTTAAGGTGTATTTATTCAACTTATTTATAGTGGTTTGGGGCTAGGTCCTTATTCATTGTTAACCAAAGAAAATATGCATCTATTAATATAAAAATTAAAATTTAATATTAAAGGATACGCCATTTCTTGTTTGCAAGCCAAGCGTACGCCTTGCATATAAGAGATGGAAAAATATGCTAAAGCTCGTGTATTTTCCTATTTTATTTTTTGGTTCTTGCAGGCGAAGCCGGTATAATAAAAAAATTTTATTTACTGTATTGACTATTAAGAAACCAGCCACTACATTTGTCCAAAGGGCTTGGGTAGTTCAAAGGTAAACCCTAACTCATACTGGGTAATAGGGAGTTCGATTCTCTTACCAGGCTCAACCTGACTGATTTTAAAGGGGGTGATTATATAGATATTTTTATATAGAGACGCATTTACAGGACCTTACTTCACACATAGTAGGATCAGAGTGAATACGCACAAATAATTAAGTATTTATCAATTAATGATCGGCTTCAGCATTGATCATTAGATAGGCTGACATTGTAATTGAATGGTGTTCGTCCTTTTAGCAGCACTCGCCTCAAATCTTCATAGTCTGTTTGAACTTATCCATGATTATCTATTCACGGTTCAAATCATTAAGGTGTTTGAACTATTTTTTTGAACTTATGATATAATTAATACTATTATTTATTCTTCTTTTGCTTCTAACGCCTTAGCTAGACGTGATAAAAATACTATTTTTTTAATAGAACTAGCTATAATTATTTTACATTTTAATTGTATTCTTCAATGATCCATCCACCTTTTAACTGAATTTACTAAAGGTGTAGGTATCCATGGGGGGTTTTATTCATAGTATGACAACGATTACACAAATATTTTCAATATATTTATAATTAGGTAATAAGTTATAATTATTGACTTTAATAGTTCTTACCTAGAAAGTTTGAGATCTAATATTCATCTCTAAAAAGAGCTTTTGTAATTTTTACAAATCTGATTTATTAAATACAAAATAATTAATTAAAATTGGAAACATCTAAAAATAATAGAAACCCTTTAAATTTATTATTTTGTAATAACGGGATCATATTATTTGTATGGTCTACTCAATATACGTTTCTATTTTTTTAGCTATTGAATTGCAAAGCTATGGGATTATATACATTAAGTACTATTTTTAGAAAAATCCATGAATTATCCCAACTATCAGGAGGGTTTAATGTAACTTTTTTTTCGGTGGATTAAGTTCTTGGCTATATAGGGCCGTTGTGCTAACTATTTATTTATGACGTCTAAGCGACCTTAGTTATTTCCACTACATAACACCGGCTAGTGGACTTAGGATGAAGGGGAAAAGCCCGAAAATTTACTTAGATTCAAATTGTCAAAAAGGTGGGAAGGATGAAATCTGACTTAATCTAGTGGACCTCGAGCCGAGCACGTCTATGGGTTAAACCTACTGCCTGAACCCTTTTTACCAGGTAATCTCTTACAAGAGGGTCATATTCTAGTCAGAAATAGGATATGGTGCAATTGTGTGATGTTTAGGATATGCAAGAAACCGTACGAATTGGATCCAAACAGCCATACCAGGGTAATAAGTACATATAACGTAACAGAGTGGGGACTCTAAGGACGGATTAAAAAAATAACAATTGCGAAACTACGGATTCCCACACGTCCTAAGGACCGCATGGTACAGAAGCGCGTGATATACCATTCAGGGAATGGCACTTCCAGCGATTAGCGACTGTGGTACACTCCTATCGCGGAAGTCCAGTACAGTGTGAGCTGACGGTTTTTGGTACAACCTACAGGAAGTTTATGATACTTTGTAGAAATAACAAGTTTTTTGTTGTGACGAAAATTATACAAGATTATTAATATCGATAAAGAATTATATTACGCAGCGCTTATCAAAAATTAAAAAGTTAGGCCGGGCCAAACATGACTCCGGGATAACCTACTAGGTTGGAGATTTGTCAAAGAAGTTATAGTGAATCACTTATCAACTAGCAGTTGAAAGCATGTACTCTTCCAATTCCACCCCACGGAACGCAATAATAAATATACCATAGAGCTAAACGGATGGTAAAACTGACCCATGAACTATAGCCCCCTCCTAAGACAAATAGCTTACAAGACCATGTATAAGAAATGTTATTAGAAGCTTTTATAGAACAACTTTCAACGAAGCGGTCATGGGTTTAGACCATAACCAGTACCTGGCACACGCGATTAAAAGTGCTTAGACAGAAAATTCGTTATGGCCAATGATTATTGAAGGAACATTACTAAAATGTTTGGCGAAATGCTCATAACAAACTGTGGCATGTACTTGAACGAAAGATTTAAAGGCCCACAGATTTTTGGATTTATTCCGTAAAAGGCGTTGAAAGCGGGTTACCAACTGGAATTCATAACTTACTCTCAACTCCGTAGAGGAACACCTTCAAGTTCAAATATAAACCCCCTATTACCAAATAATCTTCTCGATAAACTCGAGCGGTTTTTTATTCGGTGACTAAAAGAAGATTTCGACGTGGGGAATTCAAGCTACTATTAACGCCCAATTATAATCCTGATCTGCCGTAAAAGGGGAGAGGCAAAAACTCTGAGGGTAGAAATAAATCTTACCCTTAAAGTTTTTTACGACCTTAATCCCGTCTAACTGATATCTAACCGAAACATTTAAGAAGATGGAATCATTATGAATATGCAGCATGACTCGAATTAATAGGGGGTGTAAGAGGGAGATCAAAAGAAGGATGTTGAAAGTCTTATGTCAAAGAGTTAAGAAGTGTTCTTTGAAGGACGAGTTAGTGGGTTAGGGTTTCCCGAAAGCTAAAACCAAAATAAACCAACGCTTAAACCGAGCACGCTTGAATATTCCCCTAATCAGTTTAAGAGGAAAAGAAAGGAAATCTGAGACTACTCCAGAAGAGAGAAAATGTTTGGCAGAAATATATAAAAAAATATAGAGACTTTAGCCCCGATAGACATAGGTCACAAAAGAAAATTGATAAGCTTGGTTTACTTAAAAAAAGTAGAACCTTACCTAAAATTTATCTGAAATGGAAGGATCTAAAGATTGCTATAATCACCTACTACAATCTCAGTCTATAGACGTATAATACAATAACTACAGTTCGCAGATAATTTTAGCATCTATCAGACAAAAATAACTAAATGACTGAAAAATCTTGTGCAAAAGACTTCTAGCAGCCAAATCAACGCTGGAACTTCCGAAAGCTAAACATTTTGGCAACCATTAATGGGTAAAAATCTTAAAGGGCAACGATTCAGCACATGGGTTCGGTATAACTTAGTACCTAGGGAATAAACCAACTGGCGTCTTCAATATCAAAAGTGGCTGTATATAATTTAAAAATTTTAATGCCCCGAAGTATAGTACCAAGCTTCTTTGGAAGGTTTACTTGTGTCTATGTAGACTCGGACTCACCGAGTGGCATTGCACACGTTCGTATGATGAAGCGACCGTACATCCTAAAGATAACGAAAGGTAGAAAAATTATGGCCCAAAGAATCGAAGCAAAATACTCCATTTGTAGAGAGTGTCAAACATTGAAAACTCCGTTAGTCCTAAAACATCTACAACATTAAAAAATAAAATCTAAGGGCCAAATCTGGAGAGCCGTATGATGGGGAAAACCATCACGTCCGGTTCGGGGGAAAGGGGGAATGAGATTACGTAAGTAGGTTACTTTATCCATTCTATTTATTTAGGGAATAGGTTTATTCTATGAGCCAATTCAGGGAAAGTACTAGTCTAGATAAATTTATATATTATTACTAGTTAAGTGTTATAGCTAACAGACTTTATGATATAAACCTTCACTTAAAATATCCTTTAGTTATACTTAACGTAGATTTTATTTAAAGTAAGTTGAGACACCATTTCATGTTTGATTCCTAAAAAAGGGACTTGGGGGAATCCGTCTATCAAACAAACGGTAGGGAGTTAAAGTATCATATTCCGGGGAAAGCCCCCCTAAAGGTGGCTGGACTTAAGCCCATAATATGAAATATATGAGTGGCGAACTAATTATAACACAGATTAGTCAATAGCCAGAAGATGAGGTAAAAAACGGAAAATGGGGCAAATTCGCGATTTCTAGTCAGTAATACATTCGTCCGAAAGTGTTTATGTTAAAAAAGAGCAACGGAGTAAGAGGTAGATTCGATGTGGTATTAAATCTTTTACCGCGTTTAAGAATGATGCTCTAACTGGCTTCGAAAAGAAGTCTATGCAAGTTAAATATCCCTTCTTACCAATTATTCAAAGACACTCTTTATCGTACTGGTCTAACCCTCTAGAAATAGCAAACTACCTTAGAACCCTGATTTATACATGTATTCTCTGATGCAGCAAGGATGCTGTCTTGTTTAATTCGTCAAATCACCAAAAAACTAAGGTAGGTGTGACATGTCGAGGTTAAATTATTCTAATTAATCTTCAGCTAGAGACCTAGATATTTAAAAGACTTTATTAAAGCCTATTTTGCGGCAGGAGACTAAGGTAAAAGAAAGAAATTGGTTGTGGCGAGTCTTTAAAATGGGTTCTATGATCAAATCAAGTAAAAAACTAATACCTCATTTGTAAACTACCCTTAAAAACTTCAGAAATATTTCTGATTATTTTTATTTAAAAAGTATACGGTTATGATGAACGAGGGGAACCGATTAAGAAGCTGAAGGGTTGCAAAAAAATTAATTATATTGTAGAGCTTCTTAAATAAAAGGATTATACCTCTTTTTACTTCCTTAGAGGTTTTTCCTGATACTGTTGCTTTAGGCAAAACCATACTTACCACTAGTCAAATTTTAGCACCCCATGGTGCTAGGTTTTCAAATTTGTGTGGTTTTGTTTTAAGAATAGTACTAGGAGAATCTAAATTACCAATAAACAGCGGAAGTCTTGTAGTTTTACTTTTTGTAGTAACTCAACAATAATTATGAATGAATTTACTATTTGAAAAGTATAGTGACTTTGCTTTGGATGTGGTCAACTACTCGCTATAAAGTTATACTTGAAGTTAATAGATGGCAAATATTCAAAAATATTATGAAATGATTTTACCTTTTTTCCAATTAAATACCCTGTTCTTGGTGTTTAAATCTTAAGGATTTTGAAGAATTGAGCTTAAGTAGCAAAAATGTAAAACAAAAAAATCATTTAACTAACGCAGGTTTCGGATCAGATTCGTCAAAATAAGAACAGTGAATGAATAAAGGGGTGAATTTAAATGAAACTACTCCTGGAGAGTATATGCATTATATAAATTGTTATTTATCTTCAATTTTGACGATAAAATTCTCAACCGCGAATTCATATGGACGTTATATTGCTCCTATTAACATACTTATATACAACATTTGTAGCTTTAATACGGGCTAAAATGTTCTTTTTTTTTTCTTGTTCTCAAAATTAGTTATTTTATACAGAGTCAAAGGGTCTCCATGAGGCAATAAGATGAAGTTAACCTTTGCATACTTTAAAAATGAGTTTTTTATTCTCCTTAATAGTAAAGAACAGCTAAGTAGGTTTAATCATGAGTACTAGCAATAAAAGATTATTTGCTTATGGTAACAATAAAGTCATGTTAGGTTTTATATATTAGCATTAAGGTAGATCCTGATGATGAAAATAAGATTTTATTATATTTAACAAATATACAATTAGTAAAGGTTTAAATGCATTTTTCATACAAAGTAGCAATAGGTTTGCTCTTTTAAGATTCGCTAATAGACTAGTCAAAAAAAGAATTTGAAGAATAATGGAATAAAACTATATCGTCTTAACAATTTAGTAAATCAAACGAAAAGGTTATTTTTAATATTAATCCGTTTTTTAGCTTTAAGTTTAGCCTATTTACATTTTTCATTTTGTAGATGTAACCTCCTTATTAGGAATTTCTTGGGTAAACAAATGATTTCAAGCTGCACGCTTATAGAATAAATGGTTTAATATTCTATCTTTAATCGTAATTTAACTAGTGTTATGGTGGTGTTACTATTTAAGTAATGAGTAAAAGAAACGTTTTTTTCAGCTTACCGGACTATAAAATCGTTCTTTATTTAGAAAATTTAGTATAAAAAGGTAGCTCGTCTAAAGTAGAAGGCGTAATTGTTATGCTTTGGCGCTAGTAGGGAATGAAAACAATTCTTGCTTGGCCACGGTCACCGCACGAAAAATTAGTTTTAATATAAATAAAATAGGCTATATCAAGGTCTATATCTTTTGTTATATCCTGTAATAAAATTACAAATCCTATTATTTTATTTATATAATTAAAGGAACTGGCTAAAGGCTGGGTACAGATATTGTCAATATTCTTTTAATGTTAAATGAGTATATGACTTTTACTTTTTTTTGTTGTGGTCAATATTAAACAATGTTATGTTTACTCTCAATTTTAATTAGCACCCCACATATACCTTTACCACAGAGGAATAGCTTTATATCGAGTGGAGATTTCATAGTTTTTAGGCAAAAGAATCAGATTTTGGTTGAAAAATTCTTTATTTTTGCTTTAGTTATCTTTTTATTAGATTTTGAAATTCTGGTAATTTTATCCTTTTTGGTCTTAGGGTGGCTATAAACAATTGGGATATATGGTTTATAATAGTCACTTATAATTTATAGGTAGTTACATTACTGCGAAGGGGATTTTGACTATTGAATTAGGTAAAAATGTGTTAAAATGAAGTGAACAATCTTATAATTATTGTTATAAACTCAAAATAAATTTGTAAATATCTTAAAGATAAAAGTAACTCAATGCTTTTCTCCACACAAACTAAATAAGCATTGCCTACAAGCCCATTATTTTTAGCTCAAGGAGAAAGTTGCAAACTTCCCAATTGTTATAGCTCTGGGCCTGCGATACTTGCGTCACCAGCCGCGTTCATAATAAAAAATAAGAGCGTTTTAGGGGCAAAGTAAAAGGTAAGAGACTTACATGTTAGAAGGATTATTATTAAAAAGGCATTTCCGTGGTTACAATCTTCAAAAAAATAACAGGTGCAGGGGTTGCAACAGTCGGGGTGTAAGTTAGGAGCAGAGAGTAGGGAATTGGAGTAGTATTTGGTGTCTTATATAATGGTGTAGCTAGAACCTTCATTAAAAAACCCATTTTATTGCTCTTACCAATATTAGCGTTTTTGCTTTCCAGAAGCAACTGCTTATCAGCTTTAATGATGTCATTTTGATTACTATACGTAGCTTAATTTTGTTTGGGTTTATTAAGAAAAAACTGTTTTTTACGGCTGATATGTGTATAAGGAGGAGGGTGAGGTATTTTATACTAAAAAACATTTCTATTTAATGAGAAAATTTCTCAAGTTTTTACCAAACATGAAAAATTTAATTTAATAATACAATGTATACTGACTTAAACGCGCCTACGCTGGAGGGGTTTATATTTCACGATAGCGGCTACTCCACAAATCGGGAAGGTTTAGTGAGTTACCTGATAAACATCACTGTATTTTTTTAGTGTAATCTTATTTACGTGTCTAGGTGAATACTCCAATTCTTTAACATAAAAACTTCGAGAGCACCTATATCACACAAGTATTTAAACCATGGTGGAAAAGGCCTATTCAAAAGCTTTGTAAGAATTTGTGACACAAATGTAAATATTCTCGTAGTTTTAACGTGTGATAGAGTTTACTTCGTCAGTTAATGTTAAACGTGTTTTAATAAAATAACCATCCCGTAAATGGTGCATTTCTGATGCTTTTGTCGCTATAAAGGATATCTTAAATAGAAAAAAAATCAAATCAGGATATATATGTTAACTAATAAATTAACAAATTGGATATTATGTAGTCAGTCTTTAAGACGTCGATCTAAAGAATTTCCAAAAAATATTTAATCTTAAGTTATTTAAAAAACCTAAGAAATAGTTTAATAAATTTCAAGAGCCGAT